>JAPYZK010002361.1:0-14341 GCA_030522785.1 Platygaster equestris | reverse complement strand
AGAACACGTAGCATGGAATAGTAGCGTGGCATAATTTCTATGCTACGCGTTGGGGGAATTCTGTCACGTAGCAGAATTCTGCCACGGTTCGGAACACTGTCGTGTACTGTCGTCACGAAATATGACGAAAGTACACGAACTGTCACGAAGTACACGAGTGGCGCGAAAGGGCCACAATGTTACAGACAGTTGCAGAAGGTTAATTTGAACAGTTCGAGCGTTCACTGTTCAGAGTTCAGTCTTGTTAAGTCTTCCAGTCGCGCAGCAGTCTTCACCAGTCTTTACCAGGGTCAACCATAGCATTTGCGAAGCCAGTCCAAGTGCAAAGTATATAGTAAACAGTGAATTTTGTGTGACGCGTTAAAATGCTCAACCTGCTCGGCGATTATATTTTATTGCACATTTTCGAGTTTTTCGGCCCACTGGAGAGATTGACGGTTCTGCGAAAAGGTTTGTGCGATTTTTGAAACGTTTTTGGATCTAGTCTACCGTTATTCAGCTTCAAATTGGATGTCTGAATTTTTTAGAATTTTCCCCTTTCTTATGGCATGGTTTTTGGAAGTGATTTAGGATGTCGTGCGCGAAATTTGGGAAATAATGATTATAGCTTCGACAAAATTTAGACGTTCGCTGATTTTGGAGTGTTGAATGTAAATACAAATACAGAAAAAATGTCGGATAATTGCAGTAAATGTATCATTTTGAAAGTTCGAAAATCCAAATTAAAACATTACATTGCAGAAAATATGAAATTTTGGGAATTGCGTCCAATTTTAGTTCTTTGATTTATAAGATATGCCCAGGGGGAAAAGAAGTAATTATCAATTACTTCGGAAAATAAGGAGTCATCGAAAAAACTTTTGGGTTATTTCCGTAAAAACGCGAAATTTTTGAAAATATACAACGAAAAATTTCCCATTTCCCGCTCCCGAATTGAACGGGGGAATTTCCCAGAAACTGTACTGACAGCATCAAGTGATATGTTTTTTCAGGAATGCCCAGTAACTTTCAAATATCAGCGTCATTTGTTACCGCTATTGAATTGACTAGACAAATTTAATATTTTTAAAACTTTCATTCGAAGTTCAAGAAATGTTTTAATTTTAGATAATTTTTTCCTTTCTTTGGGTACGGTTTTTGGAAATGAAACAGGGTTTCGCGTGAGCAATGCTTTAAAATTAATATAATGAATTAAGGTTTTCACAGGATTTATTTATTCGCTGATTTCGTAGTGTGATACATACTTACGAAAAAAAAACCAAAAAATTTCGAGAAAGTATCCAAAGTAAAATTTTGGAATTCCGAAAATCGGCGTTCAAAATTATTAAGGAAAATCTATTTCTGGAAAATTTTGTTCAATCTAATCGATAATTACTTCGGAAAATAATTAGTCATCGCGAAAAAGTATGTTAACCTTTGGTTATTCCGGGAACAAAGCAAAATGTTATGAAATATACAACGGAAAATTTCCCCATCCCTATTTTATAGGAATTTTTCCAGCTATTTTCTGCACGCAGTAAAAAATAACAAGTTTTTTTTTTTACGAATGCGCGGAAAAAACCTCTAAATATTAGCTAAGTAATAAAAAAAAATCGTAAATAATACCTGTATCGATAATTGGTTTTTTATGGTTTTAATTTCAGTTAACTTCCCTGGGAATTTATAATTATTCAAAAAATATATCACGAAATTGAGAAACTAGAAAATGATGAACTTTGCGAAGGGGCCAGAATTTGGAAAATGAAATAAAATTGTGAGAATTCGGAAAAATCAAAAGATTTCCAAGGTATCAGAAATTGTGAAAAATTCGTAATTTTTAAAGCTTGAAAATGCTCAAGATCTTTTGATATGGATATGAAAAATTACATTATTCCGAAAAATTCGTTATTCACAAATTCTTAAAATTTTGTATCGTTAAGAAATATATTACCAACTTGGAGAAACTAGAAAATTATGAATAATTCGAAGGAGTTGGAATATTGGAAAATTAAATAATTTCAGAAATTCGGAGAAATTTCAAGATTTTCAAAGTAAATCAGGAATAATAAATTGTGGAAATTGCGTAATTACAAAAATTCTCGAAATATTCAAGGTCTTTTTGAGAATATGAAACGTTATGGTATTTTGATAAATTTGTTATTTTTGAAATTCTGAACATTTTAAATTATTGAGAAATATTACAAAATGTATTTTTGAAACTAGAAAGTTATGAATATTGTGGAAAATAGTTCGAATTTTGAAAAATGTAGTAATGTCGGAAATTCCGAAAAATTTGAAGATTTTTAAGGTATTGGAAATTTCGTAATTTTGAAAGTTTGAAATACTCACGAATTTTTTATATGGATATGAAAAATAATGTCACCCAAAAATTCGTAAATTTTCAAATTCTTGAAACTTTGGATCATTAAGAAATATTACCAAACTAAAGAAATAGAACATTATATTTCGACGGAGTTGTAATCGTAGAGAATTCAATAATTTTAAAAATACAAAGGAATTTGTAAATACATTTTACAAGTAAGATGAGTAGTTATGAAATTTCGCAAAATTCGTTGATTTCGAAGGTACTCGAAATTTTAAATACGTCACAAAATTTTCGAAACTGAAACTAGATAATTATGAACATGCATGAATCGGAAGAGTCTGCAAAATTACGAAAAATTCAAAAATTTCCAAAACACGGAGGTATATGAAGATTTTCAAGGTATCAAAAACTGTGACGATTTCGTAATTTCAAAAAATTTACATAAATCTTGAAACTATGATACTCAAGAACTTATCAAGAATAGGAACAATTATGGAATTTTCGAAAACTCGTAATAATTTCGAATTTTCTCGAAATTTTGAATAATTCACAAAAATTCAGAAATAATTTATGAACTCAAAAATTGTGCACTCGTTCAAGGAGTCACAATTCCATAAAGTTTAAGAATTTTCGAAATACGTAGAAATTTTAAGTTTTTCAAGGTAATTCAACATAAAATTTTGAAAATTTCGTAGTTCCAAAAGTTGTGGACATCATAGAAATATTAAAATCTTTTCGAGAAAATGAGAAAGTTATGGAATTTCGATGAATTTCTCGATTTGGAAATACTGAAAGTTTCAAGTAAAGCTTTACTCGAAATTCACAAATAATTTGTAATACAATTATTACAAAATTGGCGAGAAACTAGAAAATTATTGATATTTTGAAGTTGGAATTCTAGAAAATTGAATTATTTCGGAAATTTGGAGAAATCAGAAGATTTCGAAAGTATTGTATTAGAAATTGTGAAAATTACCTATAAACTGTATCAATCATAGAAACCTTAAAAATAATCAAGATTATTTCAAGAATACGAAAAGTTATGGGAATTCAGAGAAACGGTTTTTTCGATATTTTGAATGATTCACAAAAATTTTGAAATTAAACATATAGAAATTAAATTATAAACATGTTCAAGGAGTCAGAATGTTGGGAGATTCAAAAAATTTTGATGTAATGTTGAATTTTTTGAAATACGAAGAAGTTAGAAGATTTTTTAATTAATTAGAAATTGTGGAAATTTTGTAACTCCGTAGAATCAAAAAATCACACAAGTACTTATTTTGAAGTAATTAGAAATTGTGGAAATTTTGAAATATCGAAAAATTGAAAAATCAGACAAATACTTAAGATTTTTTCGAGAATATGAAAAATTATGGGGTTTCCATGAATACGTTGATTGTGAAATTCTTGAAATTTTGAATCATTAAGAAGTATTCAAAAATTAGAGAATCTAAAAAATTGAATCTAAATACTTCGAAGGAGTTGGAATTTCGAAAAATTGAATAATTTCGGAAATTCGGAAAAATTTATCAGAAGTTATGAAAATAAGGCCATTACCAAAATTATAAAAATCTTGAAAATACTTCATATGCAGTATTTTTATCAAAATTATCAGGTATAAGTTAATTTCCTTTTCAATAATATAAAAAGTAATGGAATTTTGTAAAATTTGTTAATTTTATAGTGTCTCGAAATTTCAAATAGTTCTGAAGTTCGTAGAAAATTAAGAAATGATGAAATTAAATGAAAATCTTAACAGTTCATGAAATAGGGGATAAATTTCAAGATTTCAGAGTCATACGAATATAATTTTAAAAATTTCGTAATTTAAAAAATTCAGAGGAGAACGAAAATTCTCAACATCGTTTTCAGAATCTGAAAAGTTATGAAATTTCGAAAAATTCGTTTATATCAGAATTCCTCAAAATTTCGAGCGATTCGCCAGAAATATGATGAAATTTAGAAAGTAGAAAATTATGAACATTTCGAAAGACTTAGAATTTCGCTGAATTTTAGAATTTTCAAAACTTGGACAACTTCGAGAATTCCGAGGGTAGCTGAAATTTTGTAAATTCCGGTAATTTAACAAAATTTCCAAAATTCTCTAGATTTTGTAAAGAACACGTGTAGTCATAAGGAATTTCAAATTATTTCCAGTTATGGAAATGAAAATTCGATAATTTCGAACCCCTCGGAATTACGAATAATTCAGAAAAAATGAAAAATTTAAAAAACCATAAAATCTTCTACACTTTTAAGGAGATAGAATTATCAAAAATTTAGAAGTTTTGAAAATATGAAAAAATGTTTATACTTTTGGACAATGTAAAGAATTTTTACAACTTTATAAATTTAAAGACACGTTATGCAAGGTTCTAATTTGACCTCTAAATACGAGATTTGAGCGTTTTTCACAGATTTTTTAGTTTTTATTGATTATATAACGAGTAGGCATATTTGCATGGATAGTTAACTTATCCACGGATTTGCGTCAATTTGTTAAATAAAACAATTGATTTAGTGTGTTTTTTGGAAACACATAATTATTTTTAATTAAGCTTTTCGTCAGTTCTTTTCATTTTTAATTTCCGGGGAATTCGAGTTCCCCATCAATATCAATTCGCCCGAATTGGCGGGTATGATAATATTTTGCATTCATTGCTCGGTATATTGTTTTTCTTTTTTTTTCATATTTTTGTCTTTGCCAGATATCAGAAATGTCACATTAAAATTTCAAGTTTACTGTCAACGTTTCTGATTACCTTCCAATAACTTAAATACTAATAAGAATTTCTGCAGTCTCATCAGGTTTTCTAATTCTTTCGAGGATTCCATTCTCTTTCAAGATGGCGACCTCATGAAAATGACTCACCCCGTGGAAAAAAGGATCGCGTTTTGGAAACGTTCTAAACACATTCCGGAACGAATTCCATCGAACGCATTTGAAACGCGTTTGGAACGCATTTTCAGGATCGGTTTAGAACGCGTTACAAACGTATTCCCTCCGAGATAAGGAGAACGCGTTCTGAACGCCCGCTTTACTCGCGAGATTAAGCAAAATTTTTTTCATCTGCCTTATACGTTCGCCAAATTATTCTTGTCCTGCACAGAAAACGCGTTCTAGAAACGCGTTCCGAATGCATTTCAAACGCGTTTCTTTTTTCAACGGGACGATTCTTATAAGGTTGACCTCTCGAAAACTTGACAATACAGCCTGATAAGAACAGCGAATCTGATCAGAATATAATATCGCACAACCCTGACGAAACTGAGGCGACCGAACTGATCGGGTAATAGTCGGGTCGTGGTCGCCTTGCATTTTTCGTGCTCTATTTTCAATGTAAATGAAATTTTTTGCACAAGGCTTGTTGGAGGAGTGCTACCCACTCATGTAGATTATGAAATTCGTGCCTGTTGATGTTTAGTTACAATTAATTACTGAAAATGCGTAGGCCATGTTGTCATAATTTCTTACAGTTTATTGGGAGAGTACAACCGTTGTTACTTATGAAAAATGTAAAAATGCTAATGATGTTACGGCATTAATACTTTTCTTCATAAGATTTAACACTAAAATGCAATTATTTATAATCAAATTTACATACATCCAAGTTTATCTGAACGATTTTACCGACAAACATATTGATGACAGTAGATAGTATGCCGCCGATTTATAACAATTGAAATGATGTTTCATGACCTGATGTTATTATATGACTTGTTATTTTGAATCAGTTCAACAAAGGAATATCTAGAAATTAAAATTCATGAAAAATTTAATCCCGAAACGAATTATGTAAATAATTCAATTTCACACATGGCTTATACAAGTAGTCCCATTAGGGTTATGCCATGGAAGATAAACTATTTGGAGGCGACCTTGTGGTCGACCTTACATTTTCACAAGGCGACCGGGACCCGACCGTTCGGTCGGATTTTGGTCGGATTCCGGCCGCCTCCGTTTCGTCAGGAAAAGAATATCAAAATTTTATAACATTTGGAAATTCTTATGAGAATCGAAGTTACTGTGTAGGGAATGGTAGCCAATAATATGAAGGCTGGTTTATTTCGTAAACAGAAACGGGAGCGGTCAGCCGCTGTGTGCTATGTGTTAAAATCTCGATAATGTTCATATGATGGTTTTTCGCGAGTGCAAAAATAAAAAAAATTGCATCGAAATAATGCGCCGGAACTGCTCGGAGTCTTGTCCGAATTCAAGATGATCAATTGCGACGTTCGTGAGTTGTGAAAATTTTAATACCAGATTTCAACCTTCTCCCTCGCAGTGTCTTTGAAATGGAAAACCTTAATTGATCAAACTTGGTGCAATTTCCGTACTATGAAATTCGAGCGTCTAGGAAGACATGAAGACGATGGAACGTACCCAATCATCGGTAACGTCGAACTTCGGAACATAATGTACTTCTGCAAGGGCCACATAAGAACAGTTTCGATCGCGCATGTAAAAGACGGTGCGCTGAGTGATCAGTTCTTGAATGAAGACGTCTGTAACATGAACCAGCCACCAGGGAGATACAGAAATATCTTCACAGTTGGCCAATACGTCTTTGAAATGCAAAGTTTGGATCTATTCTCTGTAATACATTCGCTGCACTATTGGTACCACGATGTTGAAACGGTGACAATAACATGTTTTTGTGACCGATTGAAACATGTGATTTCTTCGATACGGCCAAATGTAGATAGTACATGCATATTGACATGGCTGGCATGCAATGAAAACCTTCGAAGTTTAAGCTTCCAAAATGGAAATATTTGCATGAATTATTTTGATCTGAGAATTCTTCCTCGAACCATGACGCGGATTAATTTGGCGGTTTACAATGGACGTTTACAGCGGTTGGTGAGTTTTCCGTGTTATTGTATTTCATTGTGCAATTGTCTGTTATCGGATTTTGAAATCGGTCATGATGGCGGCCGGCATTCGAGCGCAATTGAACAGCCATCCAACCTTAGCGCGAATATAGGAAATCATTTACATCATACGTACCCGGTCAAAATCGCACTATAAGAGAGCGACGTAGACCTGAGTATCTTCAAAGCTTACATATATAGTGAAAGACACGCCGCGACGTCGGAAGTCTACCGCAAAGGGAGTAGCTTTTACACAATAAGGAATTTAACTGAATGGACAAAGTTCTCCCAAATAGTTGCAGTTGCAGTTTCATGATCGCCCGTTAGTATAGGAAAATAATTTTCTCAAGTTTTCTGGGACTCTGATAAATATTGATAGCAGGGATGGAAGGGATTTTTCTATACAGACGAGACTTCGCGTATAATTACGATCGAACTTTACTTATAGGTGAGTTCGCTTGATCGTGCTATGCTTGAAGTCTCGTACTCTAGATAAAGTATGTTACCAATGGCTTTGGTTCCCATAAATGAGATCGTATCTTGGTTAAGTAGGTTTTTTCCATATTATTTATATGATTCATATCATATGATATAAATTCTTTGCTAATCGGAAGATGGGGTGCAAAACTCTCAGGCCTATACATACTATGGCATACAACGTTTTGGAGAAGCAGTCAACGGAAAAATGTAGAATCGAAAAAGTACTGTCCATAAATGCACTCAAAAAAAGATTCTGACACTTTGTATTTAAAAAAATTAAGTATACTTTTTCAATGTATGATGCAAAGTTCATTACACGATTTTCCAAAACTTCACGTGAAACTTGTTTTTAGGTAGGTCTCCCATTAAAGTATCATCACGAATTATAGGTGCATTCAGCCTGCAGTGCCAATCACAAATTCATCAAACGTAAACACACATTTATGTTTGAATTGATCCGAAAAAATAATGTTGAATCGTCAAATTCGTATTTCTAGGATTTTCAACAACATTTCCCGAATTTGCGGGAATTGATAGTGACAAATATTCATGTCACGGAGTTGGAAACGTTGCCGAGGCTGATGACACTCCTCGGAATAGGAGATTGGCGAGGCCGTATGGATATGGAAATGGTGATTAGCATATTTTCTGGCTTAGCAGACTTGAGGGAATTAAAACTATCTATTGAAGACTTTTCGTTCGGCAATGAAGAGCTCCAAGCTATAGCCACACACTGCAAAAAATTGGTCAACTTCTATTTCGAAGGTTCGCTATTGCCAAAGTTAAACGTACTAATAACGAAAATTCAAACGGTACTGAAGTCAACAACGGTGACAACATTTTCTGTGAAGGTACGGAGTTCAGCGTCATCACCAACAACGGATTACAAAGTCTGCCGAGGAGGTGGAAAAACATACAGAATTTGACATTGATCCTACATGACGAGATTACAATTCTACCGATTTTCCCGACATTGAGAACATTGGAAATAGTCACGTGCAATAGCGTTACACCTCAGACAATGAGAGACGCGCTTTTGCAAATGCCGCACTTGGTATACTTCAAGTTTTCTACCGAAATAATGGACTTCTTCAACAACGATTTACTCTCAAGAGTGATCGAGTACACGTTGTCGATGAAGAAAAATATTTCAATTCATTTGATCAAGCAGTTGGCAAAGATTGCAGTAGACCAAATGTACAGCAGGACTCTACGTGTGATAATTGATGGAAACATCGGTAATTATCAGATCGATGTAAAATTCCCTGCAGTAGTGAGCAATGATTTTCGAGCTTGATACACTTGTCTCTTGATTTAGTCGCAGTTCAGTTAGTAACGGGCTGAACAATTGATTCGTGGTTATGAATGTTGGACATCATGACCTCAATCAATAATGGACACTTTTCATGGCATGATATTGCCTCACTATGTTTGTTGTATAGTGTAACTAAACCAATGTGTACGAAATGTATATTTTTTACCATATCAGAATTTTGGATTTTTGAATAAGCGCCATTTCCGTGAACCCCGAAGCAGTACAACAATTTCTGTGATACTGAAATGTTCAACTGATAATACACTGCTTGCTTGATTCAGTCACGATTCAGTTAGTGGAGGGCCAAATAATTGATACATGATAATGAATGTTGATGACAATGATCGTCAAAAACAAGAAATACTTCGATCTTATAATTGACTCACAACATTTGTTTACTAGTGTAACTAACCAAATGTGTACGAAAATTTTTTTTCGTAACATCAGAATTTGGACTCCGAAATAAACGCTATTGCCGTGAACGCGAAAGTAAACAATTTTCTAGTTTCAACTTTATGTCCAACTTCAGTGTAATAATGATTCGAAATTCGAAAAAACTTGACTTGCTAGCATGAAAAATTCTTCATATCAGAGAAATTCGTACAAACAATTGACATGCATACTATCAACTCAGAAATCTGGACCACATTATTGTGACCAGGCTCTTTTAGATAAATCAGCTCAAAGTGGACTAGCTGTGGCCAATCCATATATAAATACTAAAGTTCAATATTTTTGAGTTCAACCTTATGACTATTATCGGTGATGAAATGAAAATTCGAATGTCGAGAAAAGTTGACTAACCAGCATGGAAAATTCTTCATAGTGTAGAAACTCAATCAAGCAGTTTGTGAACGTACAATTTTACTTCCCAAAAGGAGACTTCATCCTTCTGTCCTGGGTCTTCAAGAAGATCAGCTAAAAGTGAACTATTTATGTCTAGTCTATGTATGAAGAAGTTAAATATTTTCAAGTTAACTTGATATCAATTAAACTCGAGTAGAATGTAAATTCTAAAATCGAAAAAAGTTGACTCACCGGCATAAAAAGTTCTTCATAGTGGAGGTACTCGAGCAAGCAATACGACATACAGTTTCGACTTATATTAAGTGGACTAAATCATCCTGAGGCAGGTCTTTAAGAAGACCAGCCATACCCGCTATACCATTTTGTACATAACGTTTGTATATTGCGGCGGAGGAAAAAAAATTGCGACAGTTCACTCTGTGGGCCGCTTCTTCAAACGCTTCGGGGCTTCGAGAATATCATTATTGTTGTATTTGATGATGTCACAATATTTGCAACAATTTTCATGTTCCTGAATTAATATATCGATATTGTATAATTAAACTATTGTCCTACAAGGAAATTCCTGTAACTGTTTCGTTAGTTACAAATAAAATCACACCTGTTCACACAGTTTGATGTTGATTTAATTACATTTACGTCCGAAAACGTAGGTCTTCTTTTTATTTTTTAATGATCGCGATCTTCAAGTTATCGTAAGAAATATAATGGCGACTGTCAGTTCTGCGGGCCGGTGCGCAGAACTGACAGTTTTCAAACGCGTCGGTGTAATTTGTTCCTGAGAATTCGCCATACGACTAAATTTGTGAAAAGCGCTGAAGCTTGATAAACATTTCGACGTAAGAATCAGCGGAATTCAAAACGCTACTTGATCGATCCTAGTGCGATTTTCATTCGTCAAAATTCGAGCGACTAGAAATAAATGACGATAAGACGTACAAAACCATTGATCCCATCGACCTTCCAAACATAATGTACTTCTGCCAGCGCCACATAAGAACAGTTTAATTACACATGTATAAGACAGTGCGTTGATTGATCATTTCTTGAATGAAGAAGCCTGTAACATGAGCCAGCCACCAGAGAGACACAGAAATACCTTCACAGTTAGACAATACGTCTTTGAAATGCAAGATTTGGCTGTATTATCTGTAATACATTCGCTGCAGTATTGGTACCACAATGTTGAAACGGTGACAATAACATGTTTCTGTGACCGATTGGAACATGCGATTTCTTCGGAACGACCGAATGAAGATGCAACATGCATATTGACATGGCTGGCATGCAATGAAAAACTTCGAAGCTCAAACTTTTAAAATGGACATATCCGCATGAATTATTTCAATCAGAGAATTCTCCCTCGAACCTCAACCAAACTAATTTTGATTGTCAAATTCGTATTTGTAGGATTTTCAACGGCAATTTTACGAATTTGTGGGAATTGATTGTATCAAATGTTCATATTACGGTGTCGGCGACGTTGCTGAATCTTACGTTGTTTGAAATAAGCTACTGGCCAAGTTAAAATTAGTATGGGAATGGTATGGAAATATTCTCTTTTTTACTAAACTTCGAGGAACTGGAACAATTCTTCGAGGACCATTCGCTAACCAGTGAAGTGCTGGCGGCGATAAGTAGATACTGCACAAGAGTACTCCTATGCAGCGTTTACTCATTGCTGCGAACACTTCATTATTCATCACGGAGGGTTTTCGATGGATAGTTTCAGTTCCTCCAAGTCTGGTGAACGAAAAAATATTATCACTGTCATTTTCATATTGATTTTTCCTGGGGCAAAAGCCTGTTCCGAGCGTCAGGCTCGGCAACGTCGCCATATTCGTATCCGTGACATGAATATTTGTTACCATCAATTCCTTCAACATCGGAAATTGTAGTCGAAAATCTTATGAATAACAAATGGACAATTCAAATTATGTAAACTTTCCGGAATTAGACTGAATTGATTGTATTATGACGTTGAATAGTTATACTTCCCGAAATTTCGAATAAAATGTGTGAAACGATTCTAATACAATGACAATCCATAAAAAAATACATTAAAATTCAAATACTCCTCAGTTAGTATGTATGCTGACCGGGGTTCAATATGCCCCTACGTAACGTCAACCCCGTGACTTCTAAGTTTGTAGAGTTGTCCTTTTTGAGGAGTTCCAATAAATTCGCTAGTAATGTCTTCTGTAAATAAAAGAAAAATTCATCTCATCTCAAGAAAATAAATGAAAGAAACCAATAAAGGTGAATGCACATGAACAAGTACAAACATATTTTCACAGACTTTATTCTTGTCATACTCCCTACATTTTCGTATTTACAAAATCGCATTTCTCTCACAGGAAACATGTCCATATGTATATAAATTATATCAGGCAACTAATAGTCTCTCATCGGGGCCACGTACGTATAATACGAGTTGGTGCGGAATCAAGGAAGGATAAATCAATCAACATTCGCATCGTGTTTTTTTAAATGTAGGCGTTTTAATTTAGAAATTCTTCAAAGGAGACAGTGATATGAATAATATAATTTGTATATATATATATTTATATATATATATATTTAATCCGTATTTATGTATATTTATATACAACGAGAAGAATCTCCTGTTTATCGCATCTAACCAATCAACACTCAAATTCAACTACAAAATAAAAAAGAAATTCAACACCGCTCCTCGCCGCGTATAAATATATTTTACACAGTTCGAGAGACACCGAGCGGCTCCGTTTATCACCGAATGATCATCACAAATACAAATCGATTACAATTTTTCGTCGCCGTCGTACCAAATGCAATAATCATGAGCCTGGAAGATATGATCGTGAAAATAAATTGGTCTGGACCACTCGCGAAAATTCCCCACAATTGTTCACCGGCGAGTCGACTCAAATTTGATGGTCATTTTTTTGAGGTTATGTCCTCGCGTAAATAAATAATACGAAAAAATGGGGGAATTCCCGCGCGGGATGACAATGAAAACAACGGTACCCAATGCAATGTACAGGAAATCCTTTCTTTTAAAATCTATATAGTACACTCGGAAATACAAATGGGTAAAACTATAATAATATACTCGATGTCGTGGGGGCGAAAAATGTTCAACGAATGGTCTATCTACATTTTGTATTCTTGTAAAATATTGATTAAGTTTACGATATGATTTTTCGTCGCGCCTTTTGGCAGCTCCCTTTTTTTATCGCTATACTTTCTATCTCTCTCTAGTCCCGCAGCTTCTCTTAACCGTTTAAATAATTAAAGCTATGTCGCCTATTCGGTAAGAAATGATCTAACCGTTTTTCGATGAATGGAAAAGGGTTTGGTATTGGGTTTTGAGATCTCGGCGGCATGAAAAAATCCCGTTGAGATTCACGGTAGATTTTCCGAAAAAGCTGTACCAGCAACAGTGTCAACAATGAAAAAACAACGAACAATCCCTAGAACAATATTCAACGTCGAAAATATATAAACGCTCTCAAAAGGATTTTTTCACCAGAGGGTGAAACGAAAGAGTATAATAAAAACAACGTCGCTTACTGGTCTTTTTCAAATGTTTATTTGCAATGCCCATTAAGTGCTCTTCTTCGTCTCGAAAATACTTGTGCTTTTCTGTGTTCGTTTTGTCTCTTCTCTTGCGTAGCAGACTAGAATTTAATCAGATATTGAACTGGTGAATACTAGTTTGATTCGTAATATCGAGCTCGTACCACATTCACTCGCTAATGCGTTTATTTTCGTTCGGTTGATATCGCCCCGTTTTTTTACGATATGGAGGATTAACTGCGGTAAGTGAGTTTTTCATATACAAGAGCTTTGTACAATTATTTACAGTCGCCGTTTGTCGAGAGTCCCTTAAGTGTAATTTCTGTTCATCCCCATTCGTCACATGTAAGCTCTATCACATTGGCTTTCGAAGCCTCGTACAATTACAACGAACGTCGCAAAGCAAAGTCGGGGGGAAATGAACGACGGTTATCGGGGGTTAGGGGTAAGTTGAATATGGGGGTCGGTGCTGGGTTTGGGGCGGGGGGGTGGGCGGTGGGGTTTGGGGGGAAATTTGAATTTGGGTGGTGGAATCGTTGACTAGAAAAATGAGAAATTTTGGGGGTTGTGGAAAGTTTTGAGTATTGTGGACGTGTTGGAGAATTTTTGTGCAGTTTCTAGACGTTATTATTCAAATTATTGGTATTATTTTTTTATGATATTCTGGTCATTTCATGTCGTTTTGGATTTAGAGGTAAAAATTTGACCTGGCAGCTTCAGAAATAGAGTGGTTTGTTTTTTGGAAAAATAATACTTGAATTAAAATGCCTGAATTTCGAAAAATTGAGCTTCAATAGAAAATTGTGAAAAATCTTGGAATTTCGTCGAATCTGAGAATTAAAAAGAATTTATGAGAATTGTGGATTTTTCGGGATTCTGGGCTTTTTTGATATATTCGTAATTTGCGAGTTTTTTTTAAATTTTTCGATATTTTCGGATTTCTTGAAATTTTTGAATTTTTTTGGGATTAACGAATTCTACACTATTTAAAAATT
>JAPYZK010002360.1:24-14371 GCA_030522785.1 Platygaster equestris | reverse complement strand
TTTTGAGAAATAAAATCCGGGGGTCCTACAGGCGGGATTCGAACCCGTCTCCTCCGCTTTCAGTGGTCCCAGCCGACCAATCGCCGCGCAGTACCGCTTGGCAATTGGTCCGCTTGACCACCGAAGCGGTAATAAACAGTAATAATAATAAATAATAATAAATAATCAAAATGATTAAAACAATCATCATTGTTCCAATTTGCCTCAAAATTATAATTTTCTCAGAATTTTTCAATATATTTTCGAATTTATATAATCATTTATTTACATCGAAAACACACGAATGCAAAAATTTCCCAAATTTTCGATGTCTCCGCAACAATGTCTGAATAACCCAAATTTTCCAAGAACAAAAAAAAGTCTTCAACATCCCTAAATCTTACGAAAATTTTTGAAAAACTTTTCAAATTCGTCGAACATCGAAAACCTTCTAAAATTAATGTTTGAATTTCCCGTTTTGGTGCACCTCGTCAAATTTATTACAGCCAATAAAAATTTTCGACACTTTATGGTTTCCCATAATTTTCTTTTCCTTTCGGAACCGTAAAATTGGAGAAAATCCGGAGACACGAGAAAATGTAATATTCGACGTGGAACACCATATACGTGTGTGAGCCCGATCGAAGAGCATTTTTCAATCATCTCCGAGCGCGCTATTTTGTGACACCAGTAATCCGCTAGAAAGTAAAGAGATATTGCTATTACACTTACATGTACGCGCGATACCTGCGATTATGTTCTCGCGGCAACGGACTTTTTGACACGAATATCTCGACGAATATCCCGCAATTAAAACGGGAGAAATCCGCGATTTCAAGATTCCGAAAGGCGAAAAAATTGGCGAAAACGTTTCCGTGATTGTGCGCTTCCACATTGCAGTTTCACTTTTTTTTCCGGACAAGGTTACGATAAGTGTTATCGGTGAGAAATTGGGTCGGTCTTTTTCATCGCTCCTTTTTCTTTTTATAGAAACCGCTAGATTGGGTGTTATTATTTAGAAATAAACGTGCGATAATTTTTGTAAGAGGTAATTTGACTGATTATGTTTTTTGCGGTGATGGAAGTACGTAGTTGTTTAAATGAGTGAAATGTTGAATTTTCTCCGCAAAATTTGTGTGTATTTTTAATATTTTATCAACTGTTTTCGATTGCAATATTTATGCGTCGAAAAAAGTGTGAAAAACCGATTATATTATGCATTTTTTAAAGTTTTTCTAGGTTTTTTTGAGAACCGATCTGATAAACGCCTGAATTACGAAAAATTAAGCTGAAAGAAATCGAGGGAAGCGAAAATCTACAATTTTTGAAAATCCTAAAATTGTCCGAAATTCGCTAATTTTTCAGCATTTCTAAAAATTTTGAACGCTTAAAATGTTTATTATTTTCAACTTTTTTTAACTTTTCGATATTTCTGAGCTTTTTGAAATTTTCGAAATCGACAAATATTCGAATATCTTACGAATTTTCGGAATTTAACAAAATTTTTGAAATTAAAACATTTTTTAATACTTCTAGAATCCTTAGAATTTCCGTATTTTTTTTAAATTTTTTAATGTTTCCAATTTTCCAGATTTTTCGAACTTCTCAAATTTCTTGAATTTTCAAGTAACTCGGAATTCTCAAATTTTTTACCATTTTTAATTTTTCGAATGTTTCGTTTTTTTATTTTAATTTTTTTATTATTTTTTTATTTTATTTTAATTTTTTCTTGTTTCTTCCAGTTTTTCAATTGCATTTTCGTTATGTGTTTTCGAATTAATTTTTTACTATTTTCATAATTTCTCAACTTTTTAAAAATTGAAATTTTTTGACATTTTACGAAATGAAGGGATTTTTCGTGATTTTCAATTTTTACAGTGAATTTTGGAACTCATTTTTTGTTTCCCATGGTTTCTTCCAGATCGATGTTTCAAAATTCAGGCGTTTTTGAGATCTGTTGTCCAAAAAAACCGTAAACATTAGTTTATTACGATCTACAGCTTTCAAATAATCAGTGGAACTGTGAAAAATGCACTATTTCATGAAATAAAAACAAAAAATCATAATGTTACACTCAAAAAATTACTTCGAAATATTAATAATTTTCTAGTTTTTTTAAATTTCATGATATTTATGAATCCTTCGAAATTTTCAAATTGTTCAAAATTAACGAATTTCTTCAAAAAAAAAATCAGTCATCAATTTCCTACGGTTTTTTCGATGCCGCCAAATTTCAAAATGTCCGTCACTTCGGGAAGTTTTACCTTTTAAAAGAAAATATAGCGGATCAACCACTGAAAAATACATTATCTTTTGTATCGTTTCAATTTGTAACGTGGGAGGTTGAAAAATTGGCGAGTAAAACCTCGGTTAATTCAACGTGGAATGCCCCGTAAGACTCGGCATCGCCCTATCAATTTCTCGGCTCGTTTTGCTCCCAGCGCTACTAACGCCGGAATCCCATGCGATGCTCTCGTCGAAAGCGAAACGTGCGCGCTTAACTTTGTATCGCGAATATTCACTGCTGGAAATACCTCCAAAGCGCGGAGAAATATTGCTCAAAGGGCTCGATTTTCCCTAACTTTTGACCTGACCTGGAATCGAGCGGTGAAATTATTCGCATTCAAAGACGCCTCGGGAAAATAAACTGTGGATTTTCCTCTCAATGAAAAGGAAGAGAAGTCGGATGAAACATCGAACTTGTTGACATGATGATTCTGTTTGTTTTATGATTTTGTGAAATATTTTTGAAAAGCTGTGATATTTTTAGTGAGTTTCTATTTTTTAGAAGGTGAATTTGTGAAATCCATTTAAAAATGCCAAATTGGTGACATTTAGTTCTTTCATGAGATTTTTTAAAGAATTATTGAAGTTGTTTCAGATTATGCGAAATTTTTTGACAGGCATTGAAATCTTGACATTTTGTATACTTAGGGATTATTGGAAGTGTTGCTAATTTTTTGAAATTTGGAGGGATATTCGAAATTAATACAAAATTTTGGAATTGAGATGATTCTGTTTTTTTGATAATTTTGTGAAATCTTTTTGAAAAGCTGTGCAGTTTTAGTGAGTTTCTATTTTTTAGAAGGTGAATTTATGAAATCCTTTGAAAAATGCCAAATTTTTATAAGTATTCAGAAGCTCAACTTACGAAAATACCAGCTGAAAATTAGGAAAATTCCGTTCAATTTCTAACAATCATCACGAGATTGAATAATTTTGCAAATTTTCCATAAGTTAAAAAGTTGCAGTACATTAGAAAATCTGAAACATAAAAATAACTCAATTATGATTCACAGTTTGAAAATACGAATTTTTACATTTTGCAATGATTAATCGAAAATAAAAAATTTATTCATAAACTCCGAAGTTCGAAATTCACAATTGTAATGATTTCTCAAAATTCAATTTCAATGATTAATAAATTCATAAATTAGGAAGATTTTGAGAAATTTTCAAATTTATGCATATTCGAACGATTTACAATCCAAATTTCAAAAATAAAATTTAGGAATTTCCAAAAATCATGCATAATTTTAAATTTTTCGAATTCGACATTAACTGATAGTCCAAAAATTCAATGAAAAAATGACGAGTTTTTCAACGTTCCGAAATATTATGAAAACATGCACACTTTGATGTATATGAAAACAGTTTGAAACTACATATTTCGTCATTTTGCGATGATTTATCCAGAATCGAAAATTCATTAAAATACTTCAAAGTTCGAAATTCAAAATTTTTAATGACGATGTTATTAAATTATCATAATTTATAAATTTATAAATTACGTCAATTTTGAGGAATTTCCAAAAATCATGCATAATTTCAAATTTCTCAAATTTGAAATTTACTGATGAATCCGATAATTCTGAGTTTTTCAACATTCCGAAAAATTATAAAATCAACATACATTCTTCAATTCATATAAAATATTCAATATTTTACAACAATACTACAATTTCTAAAAATCAATAACTCGAAATCATAAAAAAACTAAGAACCGTCTCTCAATATAATGACAAATCACCAGATTTCGATGATTTACGACAGTCCACGATAAATAAAATGTAAAAAAAGTAATAATTAGTGAATGAATATGGTTATGAATAAATGAACGGCGCCAATTCGCTTAATTCATACAACGTACAACTCTCGACTCTGATTCGCTTTTTCGAGGCCACTTGATAAATAAAACACGAACATTAAACTCGTGAAAAAAAACCGTGGAAATTCAATAGCTCGTTCGACGAAATTTCCCGCGTTTCCCGGCTCAGCAAACCTCGTCCTATCACGGATTCCGAACACGTTTTCGGGGCAAGCTGCGAGCGTTTGATTGGCAGCTTTTCGATATCGTCGCTCCGTTTTCATATCAGCCGATAATTTCGCGAGGAAAAACGAAGAAAGATGCAACCAAGTTTTATCATTGAGTGCACTTAGTTAGACGTGATTTATCCGAACGATTTCCAATAAATTTTTTTATTCAATTTAGAATCCATTCGGGAAAACTCGGAACGAGATGGTTTCAAAGTGGGGATATTTTATTGAAAAAATGCGCAAGAAAATATTTTTGATACTCTCGATATATTTATCTACATCCAGACATTTTTGGAATTATTCCAATGCTTTGGAGGGGGGGGGGGGGTGAAAAAAATTTCATTTTGCCGCCTGCATAAATTTGCGATCTAAGAATATTATTAATGTTGATTTTTTTAATAGAATGAATTTTTACCATTGGGTTTTTATTAAAAATTATGTCCAAAATTCAATCTTAGCAGCCTCGAAAAAACTGTAGAAAATCCATGTTGGTTTTTCTTGGTTTTTTCGAAAAATCGATTTCAGAAACGCCTGCATCTCGATGTATATTCTGATATTTTTTTTCATTCCTTCTTTAAATAACTTACTAAAATTTTGATATTTCTGAATTCCTCGGAATTTTCGAATTTTTAAAATTCAGATGACGTAAATTTTGGACATTTTCAACTTTTTCAGTTTTCGAAATATTTACTATATCAAATAATCACAGAATCGTCCAAATTTTCGAAAAATTATTCAAAAATTCTGACATACACTAATGAAATGTTTAAACATTTGAAGTAGTAATAAAAAAATTAAGAAAAATATTTGTATAAATTGATTAAAATTGTTTTAAACTGTATTTAGTCGTTTCCGAGATCAGTTTTTTGAAAAAACCGAGAGAAACCGTAAAAAACAATCATCTGTTTTCGGTTTTTTCGGTGCCGCCAGGGAGAATTAAATAATTTTCTGATTAATTAATTAATGACTATCGCTAATACAATAACAAGGCAAAAAGTTACATCATTTTCTTCATTGTAAACGAATTAACTTTTTTTGAAAATCTCGCCTCACGGCTACATTAATTACACTAATTGATTGCATCAATGAACTTGAAAAGATTCGTTAAATACGAGGAAAAAACAATCAAAGCCAGTCTTTCAGCAGTGCTACATTTTATTGTGAGAGTTCGATCGGATATAGAAATTTTCCCTTGTGATTCCGGTTTTTATAAAAACCGTATAAAATTATTGAGTAGTTTTTATCAAAAAACTAACATTTTATAATGTTGATTTCATAAAAACAGTTATACAATATTCATAAAATGTGCGATTTGTATGAATAATTGATTCTATAAAAATTGTATATAAAATTATTTTTTATAACTCCTGGATTTTTATAAAAAAATTGTTTTATTACATCACTTTTAAAAAATTGCGCATTTTATGATTTATCTTATGAAATTCTAAATCCAACAAAATTATAATTATTATTTTATGAAAAAACAGAAATCACTAGGATTTCGCGTAAAATATCGTAAGATTACAAAATTTTTCGAAGTACATAAAATCCAAAATGTAAGTCGACGTGTATTCTCATTTCTGAAACCCTCCAAAAATCTAAAATATACCGATCATTCCTATCTATTTTTTTTTTTCACGACGGACGAAATCCGTCCGAATTTCGTAATTATATAGGTATAGTTAAAAATCTACTCGTTTCCAAAATTGCTCTGAATTTTGAGTTCTATGAATCTGCTGAGTACAAATTCGAAACATTTTTTAAAATTATTTTTTATTACATCGTGTAATGATGTTTTTTTTTCAGGGTTGAGGGGGCAAAAACGACCATAGAGGGGGAGGTATCAAGTGTGGGGGCCCCCAAAGAGGGGGCCGGAAAAAAGGGTAAAATGGGGGAACGAAGGGGGACCAAGGCCTTGGAGCTGTGGTGCAGGAGAATCACAGAAGGTTACCCGGGTGTGAGCGTGCAGAACATGACCACCTCGTGGCGCGACGGCCTTGCCTTTTGCGCGATGATACACCATTTTCGGCCCGACCTCATGTGAGTCAACTCATTATTTTGTGCATGCCTTATTTTGTACATACGTCGCGATACCGCGCAATACGGCCGAATTAAATTGGAACTCACTCTCTCAGATCGGATTAGTCGAATTATATACTTTTTACTGGTCGTTTTTCACTAATTCATTTATCGAAAATTCGGTCAACATGAAATAGTGGAAATTTACTGATTTGAGTAGTGAAAATAAAAGCTTAAATTCCAAAATAGTTAGAATCTAAAAAATTAAGCGATGTTCCGTTACGTGAATAGTCGAAGTGTCAACATTTTATTTTTTCCAATATAATATAATATATAATATTTGATCCAATATAATATTTTTGCTTTTTCACTGTATTTTTTAAGTGAGTAGAATTTTCATTTCTTGAACTGACTGGAAAAACTGAATTTTCTTTTCTATATTCATTGCTATAAAGAATTTTTCAATTTTGAAGTTTTATAGATGAGTCATGAAGTTCTGAAGGGTTTTAAATTTGGTAATTTTGTAAGATTTTAAGTTCTGGAGAATTTGGAATGTTTTGATTTCGGAGTTTTTTATTTTTAAGTTTGGTAGTTGGAAAGTTTTGGAATGTTCTCGGTTCTGAAAGTCTTGGAGCTTTGAAATTTTTCGAAGTACTGGCTTTTTTGAGTTTTGAAACATAATGAAAATTTGGAAGTTTCAAAACTTAAAGTTCTGAATTTTCAAGAATTTCGGAGTTTCATAAATTGTAGGATTCAAAAATTTTAGATACATCAAAGTTTCTATTTTCATTAAAAATTCTTAAGTTCTGGAGATTATAAATTTAGAACTTTGGACGATTTGGAAGGATTTTCAAGTTTTAGAGTATTTTGAAAAATTACAAAGTAATGAGTTTGTGAATTTTTTGGAATTTTCATAGTTCCGGAAATTTGGGAAGTTTTGAATATCAGGAATAATGACATCGGATTAGTGAATGAATATTTTAGAAAATCGCTCGATTTCATTGGTTACTCTTGGTTTTCTATATTTTAAGAGTTCATTGAGTTAAATTTTTAAGTGATTTCATTATTCTTGCCCATTCTTCTACGTCTGTGAATTTCCAAACTCGAAATGTCGTAAAATCAGCTTATAGCGGCTGCCAAATTGATCTCTAGCGTCCAGGGAAGTATAGCGAGTCCCACTTTTTATTTTTCCTATCGATTACTCTACTCTTTTCGAAAAAAAATGAGTGTTCAGTTATTATTCTAACCGACCGGGTTGCATTGCAACGTCGGATTCTGTGGAGGTCAGCGTACGAATCGCTCGACGTCGAATGACAGACTCCGTAATAATTACTGAGTTTTCGAACATTGCTCGATTTCGTGCATTTTTTTGTTTCCATATTTTCTGAGTTCGTTTAGTTCAATTTTGGAGTGATTTCGTTATGTTTGCCTATTTTCTTATGTCTGTGAATTTCCAAACTCGAAATGTCGCGAAGTCAGCTTATAGCGGCTGCTAAATTGATCTCTAGCGTTCAGGGAAGTATAGCGAGTCCCGCTTTTTATTTTTCCTATCGATTCCTCTATTCTTTCCGAAAAAAATGAGCTTTCAATTATTATTCTAACCGACCGCGTTCCATTGCAACATCAGATTATGCGGAGGTTGGCGTACGAATCGCTCGACGCCGAATTATAAAACGTCGAAATTATGACTGACAATGAGTTTTGGAAGATCACTCGATTTTATAGATTGCTCTCTGTTTTCTACATTCTTCGAGTTCGTCAAGTAATACTTTTACGTAATTGTTTCATTCCCATCTATTATTACACGTCTGTAAAGTTTTAGACTCGAAATTTTTTTTTTTATATTCGTAAAATTCGCAATTTTCATAAAAGCGCGGAAATGTAGAAATCTTTAGAAAAATGGAAACTTTCCCAATATTTGGAATCATCGCCAAATTTGAACATCTCCGAAATTTTGCAAACGAAGCGAAATCCAGCAAAAAAAGTATTCATATAATTTTCCATGAATTCAGAGAATTTAATTAGAAAGAAAATTTACAACTCCACAGAATTAAAAAAATTGATGTCAGTTCCGAAGTTGTCTAACATTCAATTGTTGAATGAACTTGTCAATAACTTTGTAAATTTGACTAATTTCGGAAAATGACATAGTAAAAATCGTCCCAGAATTGCACAGGGAATCTATATAGTTTTTATAGATTATATCGATTATTTATAATCATTAATAATCGATATTATTATTTAGTATAATAAATAACTCATAATCATAAGTGCAGGTCACTTCCCAGCTTCGCGAACCTGGAAATTGTACGAACTTCCAAAATCGGCCAAAAAGTGCTACGACTCTGAAAGTCTAAAATTGTGATGTTTCAGAGACTTCGGCAGTTTGGACAAAAAGGATATTTACGGGAACAACGAGCTCGCGTTCAGGGTCGCGGAGCAGCACCTGGGGATTCCGGCTCTCCTCGACGCCGAGGACATGGCCTCCTGCGCCGTTCCCGACCGTCTTTCCATTCTCACTTACCTCTCCCAATTCTACCAGACTTTTGGCGGTAAGTTGCAAAGCTTCGGAAATTTCTCGATTCAAAATAGTATATCGTGCGATTAGTGGGAGAAACAGGATATTCCTCGAGTGTGGAGATTGCATCACGAGCGTAGCGAGTGTGGCAACACGCGAGTGGAATCTCCTCTTTCGACCAATAGTCGCCCACAATATTTTATTTAACAACCGCGAGGAATATGTGATTTCACGCCCCTGCTGAGAGGGGGGGAAATAATGGGTTACCTGATTGATTGACGCAACAATCGCCCTTAGAACTTTGCTACGTACTTTAGGGAGTTGAAAACTAATTATCCCTTTCGTTGCTTTGATTTTCATCGGGATTGATCATGATTGTATTCGACACTTTTGTAAACAACAACAAAATCATTGCACCAATACACAGTTTTGTGATTTTGAGGTTAGGGTTGGGGAGTTTGACGTTTCGATATATGTAGAGTCGCTCGTCCGCCATCTTGTTTCCATTATCCGTTCGTAAACGGTCGCTGAACTGAGCGTGAGTGAGTAAATAGATGTAGGTCGTTAAGATGAGCGTGGGCGAAGAGCTTATTCGCCCACTAGTGGGCGAACGAGTTCATCACTCGCATGCCGTACGTCAACAATCAAGTGATCCATTATTTCGTCCACTCTCAGCAGGACCACGAAATGACATATTTCTTGCGGGCGTTGAATAAAGACTGTTTCTCTCATGTTTGGCCCTTTTTTTGTTACAGGTTCTTCGTCCCCGAACCACGGGAGAAGAAGCGCGGAAAACGCGAGCGAAAAAATTGCACCCGTTACAGAACCAGCTTCGACCAAGGTAAGATTTTTCATTTTTTATTAGATTTTCTGATTTTTTTTTGCATTAGAATATACAGCAAAAATTGTCATATTGTCGCTATTTCCATGTTTGTCGCCTGTCGTATTGTCGTATTGTAAAACCGGTTTTACAATAGGACGATACGACAGGCGATAAAGATAAAGATAGCGACAATACGACGAGTTTTACCGTACATGCATATTTTTGGGGGGTATTTTTAGAATGTAATAATATCGAAAAAATTTTATTTTTGGGTAAATGCCGTGAATTTGAAAAAAAAAAAAAAACACGTGGATTCCATGCTAGGTTATCAACTATATAAGCACGAAAATTCAAAACTTGAGAAGTGCTATTTCAATAAGGGCCATTTTGTTACTTGAAAAGGTGCAAAATTGACCCTTAGTGAAAAGGCGTTTATCAAGTTTTGCGTCAGAAACAAATTAGTATTGTACATCACAGGCCATTTTTTGAGTGATTTCAACACTGTCCCTATAAAAAATTAATTTTTTTAATTATTCGAAATATTTTTGAGGGTTGTCGTTATTTCAGGCACATTTTCGAAAATTTTCCGAAATTACACATGATTTATTTTATTTCTTTTGCTTTTCGAAAATCTTCGATAATTAAAAAAAAAAAAAAAAAAAAGAAGCAATCCTTTATAAATTTTAGTGTATTTTATACATTGATCTCGAAATTCATTAATGTTTGACAATCTTCCGAAAACTTACCAGAATCCGTATTTTAAAGTTCTTGTGTTTCGGATCAGTTTCCTTGAATGTCAACAATAATACGGAAATCTCAACAATGTCCAACTGTTTCGAATACTTCCGCAATTTTCGATGACTTGCAGACTTTTCTCCTCAATTTCCAAACGTTCCCTAACCTGACATTGGCTTTGATGGAAAGAGGGTGGATATGTATTTTCGAGTTGAATCCAGGTCTTGGAAACCACCCCCATAGTACCCCTTAGTCCAAAAATACTAGAAAGCGCATCATTTCCGCAGATATTACTGTATAACTCGAGAATACAATCGTTTTTTATTCTGAAATTAAATTAGCGCGATCGAAGGAGGGTAGATTTGTATTTTCGAGTTGAATCCTGGTCCGGAAGCCACCCTCATAGCACCCCTTAATCAAAAAATGCTGTAAAGTGCATCATTTTCGCAAATAGCATAGTCTAACTCGAGAATGCGATCGTTTACCATTCTAAGATATACTTGGCGCGATCGAAGGAGAGTGGATTTGTATATTCGAGTTGAATCCAGGTCTTGGAAACTAACATGATAGCACCCCATAGCCAAAAAGGGGCTATTAAGCTCATCATTTTCTCAGATATTGTATAGTCTATTTCGAGAACACAATCGTCTGCTATTCTGAAATTCACTTTGCACGATCAAAGGAGGATGGATATGTATTTTCTAGTTGAATCCAGGTTCGGGAAACCATCCCCATAGCACCCCTTAGTCCAAAAATACCAGAAAGCGCATCATTTCCGTAAAAATTATTGTATAACTCGAGAATACAAGCTTTTGTTATTCTGAAATTAAATTGGCGCAATCGAAGAAGGGTGGATTTGTATTTTCAAGTTGAATCTAGGTCTAACTAACATAATAGCACCCCATAGCCCGAAAAGGCTATAAAGCGCATCATTTTCTCAGATATCGTAGTCTAGCTCGAGAACACAATCGTTTGCTATTCTGAAATTGACTTGGCACGATCAAAGGAGAATGGATTCGTATTTTAGAGTTGAATACAGGTCCGGGAAACTACCCCCATAGCACCCCTTGGTCCAAAAATGCTATAAAACGCATCATTGCCGAAAATATCGTAGTCTAACTCGAGAATACGATCGTTTACTCTTCTGAAATATACTTAGCGCGATCAAAGGAGGGTAGATTTGTATTTTCGAGTTGAATCCAGTTCTTGGAAACTAACATAATAGCACCCCATAGTTCGAAAAGGCTATAAATCGCATTATTTTCTCAGATATCATAGTCTAATTCGAGAATATAATCGTTTACTATTTTGAAATATACTTAGCGCGATCAAAGGAGGATGGAATTGTATTTTCGAGTTGAATCCACGTCCGGGAAACCACCCCCATAGCACCCCTTAGTCCAAAAATGCTATAAAGCGCATTATTTTCGAAAATATCATAGACTAACTCGAGAATACAATCGTTTACCATTCTGAAATATATTTGATGCAATCGAAGGAGGGTGGATTTGTATTTTCGAGTTGAATGCAGGTCTGGAAAACCACCCCCATAGCACCCCTTAGTCCGAAAATGCCGGAAAGCGCATCATTGTCGCAGATATAATTTTCACACATTTTCAGTCTTTATCAAATTTTGATTATGAAATTCATACAAATCTGTACATGTAGTATTAATATACAGTTCAGTATATTTAACATGCGAATTAATAAATTATCCATTTATCATCATATTTATCATCAATTAATAATCATTATATTTTTACATGTAAATTTAAAGAGAAAGAGAATCGCTGTCGTGCGAAATCATCAAAAAGTGGCCTGATGTGTCAAATAATTCAGCTTGAAAAATATTTATGAATACAAAAAAAATATGCCCCGAGAGCGCACTCGCTGTGAAAAGCGATCTGAATAAACGGGTGGAAAAATAGGAATATCGTTATACTGTTTGGGAGCGCAAAATTCGTTTTCACGCGCGAACGGCAGAATTCGTCGGCACACATTTAGCAGTAACGAGGCCGTGGATTTGCATAATTTTTGCGCGTTAGTCGCGTTACCAAAGCCTTTTTTGCCCCTTCTTTTTCTTGGAGATTTCTCCGCGATTCAGAAGCCCGCAAAACTAGAAAAAGCCTCGATTAGAAACCGATACCGGTCTTGAAAAAGAGGGACAATATCCGGCATTTTCTCCGCGCTAGATCAGTAATTGCTTGTATAAAAATGGAGTGAGATTGGAACAAAACCAGTGGACAATTTTCTAGCTTGAAGTGGAAAACTCAGTGATATAAAAACGTTTGGATAGTTGATAGTTCGGGATGAAAGAGAGACTAAAATTTTGATAAGGGGGGACGATGACTGATTTGAAAAGGACAGAATTTTTGTTTTTCAGGCTTTTACAGTAGTTTTTGAATCTTGTATCGATTTTTTCATTCTTCATTATTTTTATTTATTTTGTGAAGTACATCCTAATTAAAAGGTTAATTTTCCTACGAAGTATGTGGCACGAAATTTTTATGCAATTTTAAATACATGACATTTTATCAATTTTTATCAATTGCTTATTTGTTTCGAAAATTTTAAAACCCGGGACATTAACGTCAATTTTTAATTGTGAGTTTCTAAAGTTTACATTTCGTTTTCTTAACTTTTTCGACTTTTTTATTTTTCAGTATTAGCATTTCGGAATTTCGATAGTTCGATATTTGATTTTTTTATTTCTGTAACTTTTGGATGTGTTCGGAAATTATCAATGTTAAATCGGAGTCCAGAAGTTATTTTAGAATTTACAAAATTTCCATTCAAAATTTTCGGACCATCAAAATCCAAGATTCGATTTTTCTACTGTCAAAGTTCACGAATTTTGACCATTCAATTATGGGAATAATTTTCGATTCAAAGTTCCTAAATACATTTCGATTGATCAAATTTTCTATTTTTCAAAATTGGTATTTCAAAATTTGGATACATGGATCTTTCAATTGTCCATTTATTCAATTTTTGAATGTTCGATTCGTTTTTTGAAAATTCTTAATTTTAAATCGAAGTCCTAGAAGTTATGTATTTTGAACTACCAAAATGTTAATTTCAAATTTTAAGGTCATAGCAATTTTAAACTCGATTTTTCCAGTGTCTGAAGTTGACGAATTTTTAGTCTTTTAATTTTTTAAATTCTTGTACTTCGTCAATCCCCAAATTTTCAGTTCGAAAATATTATAGACTCCGAATTTGAATTCGCAATACAGTATAATGAAATTCTAATTACTTGCTATTCTATTTTATGAGCATACTATTATACTTTTGAGAAGTTTGACCTTAAAAAAAAGGAGCATCGTCGCGGGTCCCGGGCCCACGCACGTAGATAATAACTGGCCCACACTTGACCTACACTCACGCGCAACACGTGACCGGTTTGCACAATCATAAAATTGGATAAATAAAATATTCAAGCGGCCTACACGACTATGGCCTAGTAAACATTCTGTATGACATTTTGCTGCTACAATAATTGTAACTGCAAAAGGACAGGGCGATCACAAAAAGTTCGATGTTTATCACTGGAAATTCCAAAAATACTCGGTTAATATGTTTTTTATGAAATTTTATTAAAAGTCAAGATAAGAAATCGAAAAAAAATTTTTGAATTAAAAAGTATGGGTGTTTTATCACTTCTGTTATGGATCAGCGAATTTTTTTTCAATAAGTATGACACGAAATGATGAAAAAAATGAAAAACAAAGCAAGAAAATGATACACAATAAGGAAAAACTTAGTAATAAGAAACTAAGTATTTCGAATTATTTCGATCCATTGATTTCAATTGTTTAACTATACAAAGGATACGCGAAAATGTTAATCTCTCTCTTCCACTAAATGACTGCTCTTGTGAGTGAGAGAAGGACACTTGCGTAGTTCCCCATCCCCAAACAGATTGTAATATTATGTTTTTATTAAATTTTATTGAA
>JAPYZK010002358.1:0-27369 GCA_030522785.1 Platygaster equestris | reverse complement strand
ACCAAGTAGGTAGGGGTTCCATGGAAGGGTAAGAAAAGAGGGAAGGGACCCAGAAACCTCACTAGGTGAGGTATGGGGTAATCAAAATTTGGTTCTAAAAAAAAAAAAAAAAAAAATACACGTCCGCCATTCTCGTTTCGACATTTTTACCATTGAAGGCACTTTTTGCTTATTTCTGCCATTCTTACGTGCCCTCTTAAAGTGTTTTTACGCGTTGCCTAATGCGTTGTTCACAATGCGAAATTATTGCGTTGCTGTGCATGTGGTAAATAACGCGCTTTAGATGGTTGAGGTATAAAAAATCAATTTTGGAATCAAAAATAATGATTTTAACATTTATTATCATCGACAATAATAATTTCAACAATTACTGTCAATGATAAAAATTCAAAACTCGCGCGCAACTCACGAACCGTCAAAAACATCGCATTGAAGTGAGCGCATTACACGATTTCGATAGATTATCGATTACCATTCGATACAGGCGGCATGCTTCAGATGTTTCATCACTTTTTTCTCTAAGGATTTCCATTTTACAAATGGCGTCTAATAAAACCTGACTTTTTTTACGCGAATATGGACTTTCCAATGAAATTGAATTGTTTCGCGGACAAACGTGAATTTTAGACCGACAAATAAACTATTTCTGAGCATAATTTTTTTTTTCATGCAAAAAAGTGTCAGAAAAAAAACTTTTTTAAAAAATTTTTTCGGATAAGTTCTCGGTCACACTTCTTCCCTCTTAAATTCGTTACGTGATTATTACATAATGTGCATTCTGAATACACATCATATAATATTCAAACCATAGATGAATAATGAATATCGGGATTGGTGATCAGGTGATCACGCCTATTCTGCCTACCACTCGTTCTAATTTCAGTACTTCTGATTTAGAACTTCAACATCGGTAAGGAGGGTATCTGTACCTTATTTTATTTTCAATAATTTAATTTTTTCAAGCATGGGTTGTTTAAAAAAATTACCCAAGCGACAAACCAGGTACTTGAATACATCTAATAGATAAAAAAATGAGAATTTATCGACGAATAATTCAATTTATACAATTATTGTACGTTAGATGAATCTGCGTTTAAAAATTTTTCAATGTTAAATTACAGTTAAAACGTCAGAATTTCAATGAATGAACACTTTGTACATTTGAATTAGTGAGTTCAAAAATTATTTTTTAATCGAAGTGGACACTGTGGATTTTGCATGGAATGGCCCCAATTCCCAACACATGTGGAGCGCGCAGGTGTTGAACGACCACGTGCGCGCGCACTCTCCGTGTGTGGTGGGGCTTTTTTTTGCTTGCGAGTTGTAAGTTCTCGGAGCAATTTTTTTCTTCCTCCGCTTTCGGAAGGGTTGTGAAATTCGATGTCAATTTGAATGAATTTCGGAGCGTAATGATGAATCGGGGAAAATTTTTTTACGAACTTAGAAAAAAAGGTTGTTCTACTTAATGATTGAAGAATATTAAATAAACACTTGTTATAGAAAAATATGTCAAAGCATTTTCCGTAAACTAATTAAATTTGTTCCACACATATTGAAATTAACATTACTTCGTGGGAAAATATAAATTAATGTATGTAACAATGCAAATAAATACGTAAAATTATGATTTCCATATAACACACGTACGTAAAAAGAATCAAAGAAATTTTATACGTGAATAAATTGAGAATCTAAAAATGGAATCAAGATAATATTGAGCATTTTTCATAAAAAAATTCATTAGTTCTGAAATAACGCAAGTATTCCGAAATTATACTTCGAAAACTCGATCAATTTTTTCGAAACTCGTCAGTCACAATCCATAATTAAACATTAAAATTATAATTAATATCTTTTGGAATGTTCGATGAAAAATAATCAACATGTATTTTTGCGTTTCAACATTACATGCTTCATTTTCGAGTTACTGACTTTTCAAGGGGCACAAATGGAAACCATTTCGAAATGAATTCGTAATTTTGAGAAAAAAGCTGCAACATAGACGATGCATAATTTATCAAAAATTTCACGAAACATTTGTTAACGTTTTAATGAGGCCTGGAAACGCGTAAAATGCATGTGTCTATTACACGGCACGCAAAACCGAGAAAGGAAACGGAGCGGTCAGACTTTCCGAGTGATGAAAGATAAATTGCGACGCGTTGGCCGTGTTAATTTTCCTTGGTTTTGTTTTTGTACACGCTTTCGAATCAAGAAATTGTATGTGTTGATAAACAATTTGTCACGATTTTTCAAAAGTTATAGATCCGAAAAAATTTCGCGATTCAGCGGTCTTTTCAATAAATCGCAGTTTTAACCTCAATTTAAAAAAAAACAAAAAAACAAAACAAAACGAAACAAAAAATGTTCTCGGAATTGGATGAAAAATTTTTTGAATTGGAAAAATCGAATCTAAACCCTCGTAGAAATGTTCGATGCTTTCAAAATTTTTATGTTTTACAAATATTTCAGTCACCTGAAAAAGAATAATATTATATTTCGGAATCCTATATAAGTCCAGAATGTAAATAAAAGAGTAATAAATAAATTGAGGTAATTGTTAAATAAATTATCAATAAAAAAAAAGAAATTTCATGTGCTGAAAGTTGGAAAACATTTCAATGAAATTTTTTGTAGTTTCGCGTGTTGAAAGTTCCATTACACAATACAGGAAAGTGTAGGTGGTCATTGACTATGAAAACCCACAAAAGGAGACAAAGAGGTGCACAAAAGATAAAAGATAGCGAATGTCGGATTCTTGAATTGACGGAAAATAATTCTGTTGAGCGTTGAAAAATATTGCTAAACAATTAACTTTCGATTTTTGAACTTAATTACTCCGGAATATAAATGGAAAAAAGAAGTTGAAAAATACGAAATTCGGAAAAAAATTGAAAAAATTGGAAAATTCAATTTTGACAATTAATTCGGAAATCAGAAATCAAAATTTAGAAATGATATAAAATATTCCATTTCTCGTAATTGATGAATATAATTAGTGCATTTAGCAACTAGAGGAATAATACTTTTTTTATTCCACTAGTTGCGAATTTCATTTTATTTTATCCTACATTGTGAAAAAACTGCCTCCGAAAAACAAAACAGTGAAAAAAAGTATGAGATTTCTCCACGAAAATCATAAAAATGATTCCATATCACTCAAAATTTTTTTGCGAGTCACAAAACTGACCTAATTTGGTATTTTCACAAATAATCGCAGCATTTCCACAGAGAACCGAAAAATAATCGACACGTATTTTTTCTTTTCTCGATCACTGGAAAATTAAAGGAGACAAAAGGGCTCAAAAACGCCGTGACGTCAGTAAGGTGGTAGACTACTACCACCCTAGTGACGTCACAGCGTTTTAATCCTCTATATCTTCGTAAATTTTCGATTAATCGAAAAAAGAAAAAATACGTGTCGATTACTTTTCGGTCCTCTATCAAACTAATATAACAGAATTGAAAAAAAATTTTTTTCAACCTAAAACTTCCTAAACATCGTACAAATTTTATTTACAATTTCTTCATTAATTACAATATGTATAATTTTTCCCGGCAAAACTTCATTGGCATGAACGAAGCATTCAAATCTTGTTTTTCGAATGATCCGTAATAAATAATGACAGATAATAAAACAAAAATATAATTACAAAAAAGTATTACCGAAACATGACTCGTAACATATTCGATCGTCATTTTCCAGTTTTCACCTAGACTGCGTCGTCCCACACTCGAAACTCTCGCGGAGCCTATTTTCGTATCGTGATGTAAGGAGGGCAATGGCACCTTTTCGACTGTTTCATTCACCGTTTTATTGACAATGAACTTTACTCGAGTCTAATATAAATTGCGGGCACTTTTAAAGTCGTGCATTTGTTCACCTATAACTTAGTTTGACCAGACGACTTTATCTTATAAATATGACAGTTCGATGTAGAAGTTGAAACTGCGTAAAATGGAAAGAGTGAAAAAAAGCATGACACATTTTTGAAAAAGTTTGATTCTTAGGGTCTGGACACAAATTACGTATTACGTTTGCTGAATCCCCTCTCCTCCTTTGAATTTTTACGCAAAATTGGAAGTTGTGTGAACAAGATTTTCGAGATTTTAATGATTAATCAATTTTTTTTTAGAATATCTGAAAATTGTCTCGAAATGATGGAATTCTATTAAATTTGGATTATTTTTCAATTCTTTGATTTTCTTTCTTTTTTGGAAATTTGTTGAAATTTGAATGCATTTTGACGATACGTAGGCTTTTCTCCTCTTCAAGTATTTCGTAAAATTTGATAAATTCCCATAAATTACAAATGATCAATTGAAATGCTAAAAAAATGCTAAACAAACATTTTCAAAATTCTTCAGAATTATAAATTTTGCGACAAAGATTGAAATTATCGAAAAATATCTTTATAGAATTCTAAACTATCGAAAAATTTCTGAAATCATCGTAAATTCCAACAATTTCAAAGTTATTTGAGGTTTGAACCAATTTCCGAAATATCAGAAAAAAGTAGAAACGTCTTTCAATTTACAAAAATACTTTAAAATATTCACAGAGCATGCATAATTGCTAAGAACTCTTGAAAGTTTACGATATATTTTTCTTACGTAAGATCTTAAATACCCCCCCCCCCACCTCCGAAACATCTTACGTAACTTGTGCATTCCATAAGAAAATTCCCAAAATCTCACAATATTTTCGAATTCCTTCTAAGATTTGATTATCTTATCACGTCGACAAACTGTAAAAAAATAATTCACAATTCTAATAAAGTTCCTTTACGTGAAAAAAGGAACAATATCATTAATTGAAATTACAGTTTGTTCAAAACTTCGTTGAAGTTATGAAAGCTTGTCGAAGTTATAGTTTAAAGATGAAGTGAACTTCTTCAAAGTTTAAATTTGCAGTTTCTTAGAAGTTTAAATTCGGAAATCGTTATTTAATTCAGAGTTCAGATCCGAAGTTTAAAATACTCGAGCAAAGTTTTGACACTTGATCCAAATAAAATTTCCGATCAATTATCGAATTAAATTAACGTATATTTACTGGTCAACACAATTCCCAGTGAAAATACTTTTTTTTAATAAACAAAAAATACAAAAAAAAACATCAAATGTACAGTTAACGCGTTTCGCAGAACACGTAAAATTGCGAAAAACTATGTTTACCGGTAAATAGGGCAGTGTTGTTTTATTATGGATTTCGACATGTCGGCGTGACCTGGAAACGAAAAAGATGCGAAAAATGTAAAAATAAAGACGATACGAAAACACGACGCTTCAAAAAGAGAAACACTTCGATTTTGTTTACCTAGTTGCAACTCAATGTACAGTGCCAGCATAATCACGTGAATCGGAACATGGCAGTTAACACCTTTTGACACCCAAACCTGAAAAAAAGATATAATATCTGTTTTTTTTTTTTTTTTTTTTTTATGATAAAAGATCGTCGATATAAAACGTCGCATCACTTTGGGAATTTAGACAAATTTAAGAGGACTTTGAATCATTAAAAAAATGTACGCCGCAGACTTAATACTCACTTTTTTCAATATTTCCGAAGATTTGCTCAGTTCTCCTCGAATTGCGAAAGCGACTGCTAAATTGTATTTCAATACAACATTCGCCGTTGAAACGTTGTTCGGGAACCAGGCTGAAACGAATTGAAAAAATTTTTCATTATCATTAATTCTCCTTTTGATAGTGCAGGAACCTATACTATCGATAATTGAAATAGATATTTTTATCTCAAGGACTTAAGGCGTGTCTTTTCGAGCCGAGACGATGTATGAAGCCAAGTCTCGACCCTCGACTGCGCCTCGGGAGGATATTTGGCTTCATACATCGTCTTGACCCAAAAAGCACCCCTTGAGCCCGAGGTGCAAACATCGTTTTTGCAAAACACGCACTGGATCTGAAACAGCGCGTTGAGGACGTCCATTTACGACACGGTGCACCCCGAACCTATAAATGCCAAAACATTGCGAGTCGATAACGCGCATGAGCGCTGGATAAAAGAATCCATATTGTTCCTATTTTCAGCGGACTTGAGGAACAAAAGTAGGACTTGAGGAACAATTGTAGGACTTTAAGGACGATCATAGGTACAATACCAAATCGCTGATCATAAACGGACGTCTTCAATGCGCTATTTCAGGGACTCGAAGCGCATTCAGTGCGTGTTTTGCAAAAAAGTATGTATACGTTCATCTCGAACATCGATCAGTAGAAACTTGGTTCACCGACAGTCAAAAACACATAACCCCTGCCTTATCAGCCGCCGGTATAGCAGAAATAACATTTTCCCTATTGCTGCCGATCGCAGAAATATCAGATTTTGATTTCATCGACCTTAAATAAATTATATTTCTCCAGTTACCGACTTTCATCATCTTAGGCTAATCATCGCCGACAGAGCGAGAAGTGGGGGGAGGGGTGGATGGGGGAGTAGAATTCGCAACAGTTAACTGCTTTTCAGAATTCCAAATTTCTCAATATGGAATGAATTGAAAAAAAATCACAGCGTCATATAAATGATATAAATGAACAAATCTCTTTTCAGGCCGCAAGGCAGAAATAAACTACTTCTACTACTACAAATGAACGAATTTTCTTTTTGTAGATTAAAAAGGAAATAATCACGTTTCAGTGGTCGATGTTTCACATTTTCCTCCGGACTGCCTGTTTCCTCTGGCTCGACGATCGGCAAGAAAGTTTCCAAGTCCTGGAGATTCTCCAGCTTGAGATACTCGATTGCCTCGTTTATTTTGTCGAGGAAAATGAGACTCTCGGCGGCGTAAAGATTGCCTAACATACGATACGCTTCTGGTATTTTGTTGATGGCCAGAAGCGACTGGGCGTATTCTAAAGCTAAAACGTAATCACCGAGGCAGAGCGAAACGTACGCGCTGTTAGCGAGTACACTGATTTTCAAGTTCAGAGCTTCTATTGTTGATGATTGCAAGGGTTGATTTTGAGTAGAATTGTTGACACCTGTAACAAAAATGTAATGACATTATCATTTTGGTGTCAACTGAACACTAGTACGGTTTTTCGCCAGTGTGAGTACGTTCATGTCTCTTGAAATAAAGTGAGTCTTTTGAAGGTTAGGTTTCCACATTTTGCACCAATATGGTTTTCCGCCAGCGTAAAAGCCAAAATTTAACTCAGCAAAATGTATTCTGATAGGATTTTCTGACAGTGCGAATACTGGCATGATTTTTTTCATGTCAATTCAACACTAGTAGGGTTTTTCACCAGTATGAATACGTTCATCTATTTGAAGATGAGAATTCGTCAGATTTTATCATTAGTACGGTTTTTTGCGAGTGTGAGTACGTTTATGTATTTTAAAATGTGACTTTGTAAGTTTGTCAAATGTCAGTTTTTTTAAGGTTAGGTTTGCACATTTTGGACTGATACAGTTTTCTGCCAGAGTGAAAGCCAAAATTAAACTTTTGAAACTGTATACTTAGGGGCCGTTCACATATTACGTAATGCGCTTGGGGGAGGAGGGAGGTGGACCGATTCGTTAGGAAATGTTATATGGGGGGGTGAGGGGGTGGGGTCATCAACGACGTTACGTCACGTTATCTTTATTTAGAAACTGAATTTTAGCGCGCTTTGTATCAAGTTTGAGTTGGCAATGAGCTCCGTACAGAACCAGTCTAATTTATATTTTTGGTAGCACTGCTTTCGCAGTGTAAACGTGAAAATAAATTATACCAGGGATTTTTTATATTTTATGCTTCCTTACTCTTAATTTTTGGTGTGAGAGTTTTGAACAAATGTTCATCTTCCGGAAAGTTGAAAGCCTTCTTTCAAATTAATTTTCAATCGAAAAAAATAAATTCTCCATTCTTAGATATTATCGTTAATTGAATCGAATCCCTGGCGGCATTGAAAAAACCTAGAAAACCGATGATTTGTTGTTTACATTTTTTCTTAGTTTAAAAAAAAAACCAATATCTAAAATCCAATATAAATTAATACATGGAATAAATGAATAAATATCATAAGTCTGGAATGCGCAAATACTGGTGAAAACCGGACGAAGTAAAAAATTAGTTACATCGCATAATAATTCCAACCAATAGCTCCATCAAAAAAAGCAGCGAAACTGTAAAATGACGAAAAATTCTAAAATTGTGTTAAAAATGTCAAATTTCGTTCGTGATTTGAGATAATTCAAAAATTTCGAAAATTGTGGGAAATGCAATCAAAATGATAGAACGAAAATAAATGTCACAGAGAATAAAAAATAGTTTACAGAAAATGGAAAATTAATTGAGAAAAAAAACACCGATATTTAAAAATTAAAATTCTAGCAGAAAAAATTCTTTTGAATAAACAGTTTTTCTGAGTTCGAGATTTTCGAATCTTATGAATAAAAATCTGAATATTTTTGGACTGAATTAAAAAAAAAGAAAAATTGAAAAAATTGTACGTTTCGAAAATACTGGATGTATGTTTCAAAATCAAAAGAACAGGAATTTTGAGTTACAAATTTAAGCATTGTTTTATTTTAAAAAGCGATTTGTTCGTTGTATTGAATGGACTAAAACGATGATTTTTCGCATTTGAAGACTTTTATTAGGATTTGACTATATAAAAGTAACTGAAATCAAGAATTTACTGGATATTACACACTTTCTTCAGAAAGTTGAATGTATTCGAAGTACTGAAACAGTTCACTGTATTGGAAATAATTTCATTAGGAAAGATTTCAGAGTTTAGTATTATTTTACAAATTCAAAAAATTTGAGAAGTTAGATACATCTATGAAATTGATGATTAATTTTGATTTTTTGGAGCAATTAAAATTCTTAAGAAATCTTAAAGTATTGAAATATGTGGTAATTACTAAAAAACAACAAAAAAAACAACAAAAAACGATAAAAAATTTTTGAAATTTCCAATTATATTTCATAATACGAAATTCCACAGAATTTGTAAAATTCTTCAATGACGGAAAATCTCGAAGTTCTCAAACTCAATGTACAAGCAACAATTTAAAATAATAGGATGAAATATGAACATTTTGACAAACTTCAAATTTTGGGACAATTCTGAAGTATTCGAGAATATCAGAAAATTTTAATGGATAAATATTTTATGATAACGAGTTCAAAATTGTTCATGTATATAATGGAAAGCTAAGTGTAATATGTGAATAGCCCACAAGCATTATTGGAGATGTACACCATATTTAAAGCTTTTAAAAAAGCAAAATATAACTCTGTTACAGGGGGGAGGGGGGGGGGGTGGGAGTTCATTTTGTTACACCCCGTTAAGACTAGGGAGGGGAGGGAGGTCAAATTTGGTGAAAATTTGCGTTATATGTGAACGGCTCCTTATAGAATGTTCGGACAGTGCGACTACTGATATGACTTTTTTTCCTCAACACAAGCATGGTTTCTCGCCAGTGTGAATACATTCATGTCTCTGAAGATGAAGTGCTTATTTTTCGATGAGTAATTACATATTCAAAAGATTAGTCTACGAGGGTCTCTTCGCAATATTTTCTAAAAAATAAAAAAAAAATCGAATGTAACTTCTAACACAAGAGACCCCTGATGCCTCTTTTAAGGAGGTCCAGTGGGCAAATGCTCCATTGCCCACCTGTTAAATTCGCCACTGCAGTGACGACTCAAAAAAACGTACTTGTAAAATTACTCGGCGTCGTCGACAAAGACGAAACCAATTGTTGTTTGTTCAACATTGACGGCGACGAAAACGGGAGGTTAATTTCATTGTCGTTTGGCAATAAAAATAGCGCGTTTTTCAAACACAGCATCCCGAATTCCAAAGTTGGTTGCGGAATCGCGTAAGAAAGTCCGCTCGCGTGGTATTTCGCGTTTTTGGAAAGTGATGGTGTCAAAATTATTTTTCGGTATGGCCCGGTACCAACTACTTTTTGCACCAAATCTTTGCGCCGTTTCGGAATGTTGAAATCGTCTTCATTTGTCTGTAAAAATTTCAGATTTTCAGTTAATTAATTATTATTCTTCTCAATAATCGAACCTAAATTCAAACTTGTAAAAATCAAACAAGAATCTATAGATATTTAATAATTGTGTAAAAATTGCAGATTTGTAGTGAATTCCTCATTTTCTCAGTAATTTTACTTAAATTCAGTATTGTGAAAGTTCGAAAATGATGCTCAAAAATAAATGATTCAATTATATAAAAAAACAAAATTACCAAACATTTATCCTAGTCTTGGATGATTTTAAAGAAATGTTGAAAGTAATAAATTTTAAAATTGTACATGTTTGTGAAATGCATTCAAATTTTGTGACAAGTGGTTATTCTGCTCTGAAATTATCAAATTTCGAAATTCGTACATTTTTGTGTGAATAAATACAACATTCTGACATGTGGATCCAAAGTTTGGGATTGTTGTGCAGTTTTTGAGCGGCTTCTGTGAAACAATCCAACGCTTTTACAGGTTGGCCGCTGTGCAAGAGACAAATTCCGAGACTGAACATGAGTTCGTAATATTTGTTCCCACTCAGCGTATACAATGGTTGTGAATTCAACGTATCTAAAAAAAATTAAAACAATGCATTGCACAAGGTGACTAAGTGTACTATTTAAAGAGGACATATCTTGTTTCGATGACTTTCTCGCTTAAAAAATTAATATCTCAACTCAGAATATCCAGATTCTCAAATTTTTCAGCTTTGGAATTTTTAGTTATTAATTCGAATTTCTCCGAACTTCGGAATGATTGGCGAATTGATGCTTTAAAACTCTGGTTACAAGTTACGAGTGAGATTTCGTGAGTTTTTGACTTATTATGCAACTCAAATTGATTATAATTAATTATTATTACTGTGTTTTATATGGCCGGGAAGATCTGTTAAATAAATAAAAAAGATTAAAAATTGAAACCTTGTGCGGAATCTTGTCCATTTTCTATAACTTTTTGGTTTTCATCGAGCGCTTTTCTCAAATAAAAACACGCCAAATTTGGTTTTCCCATCGCGTGGTGAATACATGCCATATTGTTGTAATAATAAACTGCGGCAGATTCGCCACAGGTTCTAAAAAAAATTCGTATTCGTCAATTTAGTTGTACAGTCACGTGTACACGAAATTTTACCTGAATATAATAAAATGAATAATTATGGTAACATTTACACGTTCAGTTAAATATTAAACGATTTTTTGTACTATCGAAATTGTAACAGATGATATTTTAGTTATTCCGAAAACTGCAAAAAACCAAAAAATTTGATATATTTAACATTTATATAGTGTTCATAGAAAATAAATGTATGCATTGTAATTTAAATTTTGATTTTTAAAAACTGGAAAATATTTTTGATGAACTTACTTGAAATCTGGGTTTTCCGAAGTTTGGGAATTCAGCAATTGTATTGCTTTTTTGTGGTTTCCTCGTAAGTATTCCAAATTTGCCTTCAGAAATATTGTAGTGAGATTCTGAAACAAAATAGAAAATTATTCATGAAAATTCCTTGAATTTTTTCAATTTTTTTCTATGTGGGATAGATCGTTATAAATTTTTTTTCATAAAACTACAACTGAACAAATTCAAAGTTCAGAAAAAAAAAAATTGAAAATCAAAGCATTTCGAAGTTTTTTTCAAACAGATTTTAATTTTTTAACTTCAGTCATTCAAAAATTGAAGGGTAAACTACAAGTAACGAGAAATTATAGTGTACGAATTATGAATCAAATAGTTTTTGAAACAACCGGGATTTAAATATTTTAGTTACGGCTTAGAAAATTTTTTTGGTATTAGTATTTTTTTTTTTTTTTTGACATTTCGAAAGTTGAAGTTTTCGAAAAATTTATGAAAAGAAAAATCATCAGAACTGGAGATATGTATTTGAATGTGTAAAACGCATTATATGTTTTATTCCAAATTTTGATACAAGTCAATATTTTGAAATTTCTGAATATGAATTTTTTTTTCTGGCCATTTCTTGAAATCTTTGAAATTGTCCAAATTTTTACAGTTTTTAAGTTTATCGAAATTTCCAAAATTTCCCGGTTCCTTGAAATATTTGGTATTCTCAGAAGGTAAAAATTAGACACCAATTATCCAATCAATTTTTCAAAAGTTTCAATTCATTTTCCAAAATTTTGTTTATTTTTATTTTAAAATTAATTTACGGATTGAACCCATCGAAAATGACGAAAATTACCATTGGCATCCCTAAGGAAATTGCAGTTTTCCATTCTTTTCCACATAATTTCAAATGGTACATCAACAGGTGAATCCGAATTTTGCATTTAAAAAGTTTGCGCCTGAAAGCATCCGTCGCTGCGTCGACGTTGTCTTTTTTCTGTTCTTTTTGTTCCTTAATCGTTTCCATCAAACCTTCTTTGTCACTCGATGCAATTTTTGAATCGGTCATGACGAATCGACTTTCAATATAATTTATCAACGACAAAGCTGCTTCTGTTTGATTCGTCGCTATGTGCAATTCGATGAGGAGCAAACATATTTTGTGTGCCAAACTTTCTTCTGCAAAAATTAAAATATTATTTGTAATAATGTTGTAATAATAATGTTATAATAATAATATTTGTATTAATGTAATAAATTTTCACAATTTTCAAATTCCTTGAAATTTCAACAGTTTTCGAGTTTCTCAAAATTGTCTATCTCTTCAGAATTTTCAAAACTTTCAAGTTCATCAAAATTTTGGGAATTGTCAAACTGTAGAAATTGGCCGATGTGACAATTTTTTCAAAATTATCAGAATGTACAAAAAATTTTCAAAATTTGGTAAATTTCAAGATTTTTCGAAATCTCAAAATCTACAATTTTTTTCTAGTTTCTCAAAATTTTCAAAAATTCTGAGTCCTTTGAAAATTTCAAAATTCTTAAAATTTACAAAATTTTTGAAATAAAAAAATTTTTCTGGACGATTAAAACTTCTCAAAATTCTTTGAATCTGTAAAATTTTCTAGAAAACAAAACAAATAAACAATTTAAAACACTCTAATTTGGATGAAACTTTTTCGACGCACACATTCACCAAACAAAATAAAACTTCTAATTCTCACCCAGGGGTTCAATGTACGCAAAAAGTCGATTCATAATTTGCAAAGCCATCTCGTATTGTTTCGTATGGTACAACAAAACCGCTTGATTGTACCTCAAAACGCATTTCTCGACTTCATCCACAGTACTCAAAGAATCGTGACTTTTGCTCGTCCCGCAAAACGCGTTTAAACTAGTCTTCATCATTTCCGTTTTCTTCAAATCCGTCTTATAATAATCGACCACGATTTTGTTATGCACGACCTTGAGGTCTTTCGGTCGCAAAGTTTCCAATTTGTTCAAATTCGCCAAACACGAGGAATACTGGCACTTTTGAAAATCCGCAAGAGCATTTTGCGCCAGTTCACGCTCTTGTTCCGAAATTATCGCCGCACCTGAAGTTTCCTTTGGCGGTGTTTCTTCCTTGATTTCGCTCATTTTGATTTTAGGGAGAGATTTTCACGGTTTTTGGGGAGCTTTGATTGTTTTTGACGTTTTTGCAGTTTTTGACGGAAATAAACAAGTCTTATGACAATTGAATATAAATAATGATCGATAGAAAGGTCGATATATTTGAGAATCGATAGTTTAGGGGGGTGTGTCACTGTCAGTAAAGAGATTGGTAACACGTTGTGTGTTTTTTTTTTTCATTATGATGTGACTCTGAAGTCTGATAGATATATATGATGATGTCGGATATACATAGGTTTTGTGATGATTTGTAAGTAACAGTAAACAGTGTAATGTGATGCATTTTTTAAATAAATGAAATATATATTGAGTATTGATAGTTATTTATATTGATCGAATAATTATCTCATGCTCCTCATGCTTATATCAGCTCGAGGAAATTGAACGAAATTGTTTTTTATTTTTCTTTTTTTCAACAGCTGTCTTTTTCCATTATCAATATTATCATAACGCGCGTGCCCAATATGGCGCCTAATGTTTTGGTCACATCAATAATTTATGTCGCGGTATTAACAATTAAAGTGTCATAACAAAATAATATTTTCTCGGTTTTTGCAGTATTTCATTTTAGCAAAACAGAAATCAATCATTCTGCAACGATTCATAATTGTAAGTTTTGGGTACAGGATTATTGGATGGATTGTGTATTTTGGGGGGTAGAAAAATACTTTGATTTCTGTTTTTTTTTTTCGTCAAAAAGGGGGATATTTTAGTGTTCAATTATGACATTTGCATAAGTTTGATTTTCGTGTTGGTAAACAACGCATGGATTTTTTGTCAATTTCCGTAGTTCGATTTGTTCGAATTAATCATTTTATATTTACTTGATTTATATAATGCCTGAAGTTTTAGATTTTAGATTCTTCAATATTAATATCAAATCTAACTCTGTAAAATTTTATATGTGAAATATATCAATATATAAAGTTACATATAATTGAAATGATCAGTTTATAAATTGTTATGCAAAATTTTTTAAATAGGTATGAATTTTCAAATTTGGCAATTTTTTTATTGTGATAGTTGCATATTCCACTTTTGAAAAATTGTAATGTTAGAATATTTTTGGATTTTTGATAACGTATGTAGGAAATTACGATTTCTAGTAATTTAAATTTGGATCGTCAAATGTTGGAAGTATAAAATTTTCATCGTTTTCAAATTCGAGAAAATACAATTATTTAAAACTACTAAAAACTGTAAAAAACTCAGTTCTTTAATTCATTTGTTAAGAATTTGTAATGATCATATTGTTTATTTGGAATTGAAAGTTTTTTCTATGTTGATTCTTATGTTTGACAGAATCTAAAATTTGCGCAATGCATTACTTAATGCAAAATTTTTTTTCACATTGAATTAATTTCATTTTGAAATTGTGCATGTTGTTATTTAAAATTATTTTAAAACATCGATCCAAGATTCTACTAATTTTGAGAAACATTCCATAATATTAGGCAAATTCGAAAAAATATGAATTATAAGAATTTCCAGTCATTTTTAGAAATTTCCTCGAACTTCAGAGAATTTCGCAGAATTGACCTCCTAAAACCTTTACTTATTTTGAAATAATGTAAAATATAATATAGTGAATTTAGTTAAAATATATATAAGTTTTATTAAAAAAACTTGTCAACAGTTTCAAAATTTTCTTATCATTCATCAAAATTCCTGATTATTTTTACAAATAATTGAAAAGTATAATAACTTATGATTTTCGAAAAATTATAAAACTCCAAATGTGTGCAATATATACATAATCTCAAGTGCCATTTCTGATTCCGATATCAAAATAATTACATTCCCAAATAAAAAATTTCTCCTATTCGCTGACTTTTGTATTTTCACATTTTCCAATCCCCAAATTTTCAAATATAAAAAAACTTTTTTCATCCAAGCACACATCTCCAAATGTTTGGTTTTACTGCTTAATTTTCAAATTTTCACACTTTTAAATCTCAAGAATAAGAAAATTTCATCATTGTCAGTCTAATACTCGCATTTTCAGAATTTGTTGTCTCCATTCAAACAACAATTTCACATTCAGATTCTTCTTTGACGTCAATTTCTCCATATTTTCAAAATTTTCAAGTACCTTTTCGAATCTCAGCAATCCAATTTAAAATTCCATTTCCATCCCAAGGATTCAGTGATGAACGAACCTTCCGAAACCGACTTCGACTACCTTCAAAAATGCATGTACAGTCTCGAAACCAAAGACTCCGGCGGCCATTTATCTCCCGTTGAAATCCCCGGTTCCGACGCCGACCTCGTCAACCTCGAAAATGCCGAAATGCGCTTCATCAACGTCGACCACATCTTCGTGGCTCCCAGCGAAAACATCGAAGAACAACTCCCCGGTAAACAAAATTCAAACGATTGTATGCGAAAATAAATAATGTCCTGGAAATTTAGGTAAATCGTGCACGAGATATTAGATCTCGCGTCGTTTGGTGATTTTGAGTCGTGAAGTTCGAGAGTTTAAATCATCAGATCAATACAGCTGAACGTCGATCGAGTAAACTTCGATAGAGTGCTCTCTTATCTACCTTGGAGATCTCGGCAGCGATAAGGCTCCGAATTTCACAGTAGGAAGCGAATTCCAGAAGCCTGGAAAGTCATTAATGCTTTGTCATTTTTGGGTTTGGGTCCCTCGAGGTTTCTATCTGATAGTCTTTCTACTCGTCTTATCGCTACTTCGATCGAGTATAATGTTAAGATCCCCGAGCTGAGCACTCGATCGACGTTCAGTTGTAACATGGAAAAGAGAGTAGAAAAGTGGTCGCTTCATACCTTGCATCTTTCAAAATTATGAATTCTGAAACCTAGGATACGATATATATTAGTTACTTCCGAAATTATAATCGAAAAGTTCAAAATTTAAGAAATTCCAGAGTTCAACACTTTCGAAAATCGGTTATAATAGAGGTCTATTATTTTAGTTTCTACCTGATTTTACGAAACTAAGGGTCAAAATTCGGCCATTTCGCATTTATTTTACTAAATTTACGTAACTACATCGAATGACCGTATTGTGTTCTTTTCAAGTTGACACAGAAGATTAAAGAGAACCTGAAAAAGAAAGACTTATTTGGAACTCTTTGTAGCGAGGCTTTTTTAAAGAAAATCTACGATATTGAATATAAGTCATCGACGGAGTAATAACTGAAAGAATTGGAATATTAGTAATTCCAGAATTCAATAACTTCGATCAGGAACATGAATAAAACATGAACATGAACAGAACAAATATTGGGCATTCGGATGCGATATGTTGATTGTGTGCCACAGGGAACGAAATCGGAGATCAGATAGAATGGTTTCGTGATTCAATGACTTAACTTGGGAGAAAACTCACATACTTGTATCCAGTAGTATAATATTTGTCCAGCTACCCATACAATTAAACTTATTGAAGCATCGTCGAATCTTTTTCTTCACTCTAACCTCAAAATTGGTACTTGAAATGTTTTTTTCTCCTATCGTGAAGAAAAGTATTGTGTTACGCACGCAGGCAATTGTCGATTTTGATGAAATGATTACGGCACTCGCCTTCGGCTCGTGCTGCAACCCTTCATTTCGTCAAAATCACCAATGCCTGCTTGCACAACAATATACTATTTCTTCGTTATGACTCGCAGTACACATATTGATACTTTTTCGATAAAATTACATTGTAAACTCCACTTTAAGCACACCATGATAAATTTTATCATAGATCCAATGTGAATGGGCGAATCCCGTGCATGAATACGAATGAATGAATGAATAAAAAAAAAATAAAATAAAATAAAATAAAAAAGTAAGTAAAAAATAGATCGCTTCGTATCTTGCGCATCTCTCAAATGTTCGAATTCTATAATTATTCTATAATTCTGAACGCTTCAACTGAGGATACGCGATGTATTAGGAAACCTACGATATTGAATATATAAGTCACCTACGAAGTTCTGACTGAAAAGTTTGCAATGCTAGAAGTTCCAGTCAATATTACTTTTGAAAATCGATCGTAAAATAGGTCACAACAAAGAAAAGACACGCGAATAATGAAAATCGCTTCATTTATTAAAGCAGGCACAATGAAAATCAAAATATAACACAATTCTCAAAAATACTATTTCACACTTCGTCTCGAGGTTTCTCGTATGGAACTTCAATCAAAGAAAAACAAAACAATAACCTGGAAACTAAACAAGTTTACAAATGTCCACAATAATCACATCAAAAGTCTTCCAAAATAACAAATTCCGAGCTAAAAATTGACAGACGGTCATATTTCAACAGAATGATCAATTATATAAATCGCCCGTTCATCTCATCACAATAGACTTGTTACTGCATCTGATGCTGCTCCTATTCCCGCACTTGATGGACTTTCGATAGAGTACAAGAAACCTCGTGAAAATTTAAAAATTTAAGTAAATTTACTTCGAAATTCGTATTAAATCAGAATGTGTAGGTGTTATCTTGTGTATATCGACAATTTACTGAAAAATGTGCATAATGCAATTCATTTACCGCCAAAATATAATTTGTGTAGTAATATAATATAATTCAGTGTATCTTTCTTGTCAATCATAATTTTTCGTTATTTTTTTTTTCTTTATATTAGTTACAGGATTTTATACGCGTATAAAATCCCATAGTGTCTATTCACACCGCCGTTGAGATAGCGTGAGGCTTGCGTGAAGGTAAGTGGAGCTTGTGTAAAGATGTGTGGGATTAAGTGAAGATACGTGGATATAGGTGGATATATGAATATGATGTTTTTCGATGTTTTTTGAGGTTAGAGTTTTTCGAAATATATTTTAGCAAATTCACGAAATGGCTTTGATGAATTTAATGCTCAATTCTTTTTGAAGTTAGGTTGGCCACTACGCAAAGTGACTTGACCTACAACAAATTTAAAAATATGAAACTCAAAAAAATATCAAATATCAATCTCGAAAAATAATGCGGTGACAATCCTATGATTATTGTAATATCCACCTTTTTCCACTGAACTCCACATACTCCACACAAACTCCACTAATGTACCGTGCAGTGTCTCTTATAAGTACGCTACCAACTACAATCCCATGATTCCATCATTGGAATTACCCGGTAGAATCTGAGAAATCTAAATTCAACCGTTTTCATACTCGTTTTAGATACCCCCAAAAACTAACATCAATATTTCCCCCCCAGGTCTCCAACTACTGGAAAACGATGTTTCTCTCCTAGATCGCGACTACTTAACTTCCCCAGACCTGGACACCATAGCCGAAGATAAAGCCCCACCCAAAAATCTCGGAAGCCCCGAACACGACCTCTCGAATTCGCCCAAAAACGAATGTTTGGAGTGTTCGATGACCTTCCGGTACAAAAGACATTTCGACAGGCACATGGAAGGTCACAAAAAAAATAATTGCGTCCACTGCAACGCCAAATTCGCAAGGAGGAAACATTTGGACGTGCATTTGTACAGGATTCACGGGGAAACTTCGCATCGCTACGTGCACTCCTGTGAAGTGTGCGGGAAGAGCTTCCCAAAAAAATCGCTTCTGAACAGACACAGGTCGAAACACCATTTCGAGGAGGGGAAAATTTGTTCCGATTGCGGGGAAATCGCGAAGAGCGATGCTGAAATGGAAGAGCATAGACAACGTCACGACGGTGAGAAGTTGTATAAATGTTCGAGATGTCCCAGGGCGTTCAGGGTAAAGAGGACTTATGCTGTTCATGTTCAGAATCATGACAATTACAAATGTCCGACGTGTGACGAGACGTTTTCGTCGAAAAAAGCGGCCAATGAGCATTTGAAGACGGAGCACAATTTGGGCGGGCGGAGGAGTGGGGATAGGTCTAATGATGAAGGTGAAGATTAATGTTTCATCTAATACTTATGCAAATCGTTATATTATACTAATTATATAACATACAATATTGTCATATATTTATTACGGAAATATTATTATTATTATCATTGATTTCTAGAATGAAAACAGAATTTTTCGTTCCAGCTGGACCATATTTCTGCAAAGACTGTCGCCAAGTGTTCATAAAAAAAAGCAGTTACTGCCGTCATTTGGAAACTGCGCTGCACCTGAGCAAAACGAACGAAGAAATGACAGTAAAAGCGATTTTTACGTGTCCGGTTTGCTCGAAAACTCTGACTTCCCGGCAAGCTTGCGTGCAGCACGTCAGGAGGGTTCATAGGGGTGAAAAGAAATTCGTCTGCGTTCATTGCAGCGCGAAATTTGCTTTCAGGAATGACCTGGCGAGGCATAAACAGTTGCATGTTGAAGAGAGAAACATTATTTGCGAATACTGGTAATTGTTAAAAATTTTCTAAGAACGATTTAAAATTGTTCGTCAATTTGAACCTAAAAGAACCCAAAATTGGGTTCTTCTAGGTCCTGATCATGAAATTATTAAACGTCAGAATTCGTCGAAAATCGTTTTAGTGGGAAAACTTTTACGAGTTTGAGCATCCTGAAAGACCACGTGCTCTACGTGCACAACAAAGAGAGACATTTCGTTTGCGAAGAATGTGAACGATCGTTCAAGAGGAACAGTTTGCTTAATCGACACAAACTTTCGCACCAGCAAATTCGGCCGTTTTCGTGCCAGCATTGCAGCGCCGCCTTCAAAAGGTCGCATCATCTCACGCGGCACATGGAAAGTTGTCATAGGTTGACAACGGAGAAGAAAAAAAAAGTAATTTTTCGTATTGTTATGTTAAGTATTTCAGAATTACAAAATTTTAAGTATTTCTAAGTATTCAGAGTATTTTCCAGGTCGTGAAACTCATGAAAACCGAGGATGGACGTCTCATCCCGATTCCAGAGAATCTCAAAAAAACCGCATCCTCCGAAACACAGACGCCCTCAAAAATCCTTTCCTCAACTGAAACTGCAGAAAAACCAACTTTTGAAAAAATCGAAAAAACTCTCTGTGAATCTTCTACAGAAACAATAACTCCAAAAAATGTCGATTTAACCTCAAAAAACGTTGACGTAACCTATAAAAATTTAGATAAAAGCTCAAAAAGTTCTGACGTAATTGTTATAAATTCTGATGAAACTTCGAAAAATGACGAGGAAACTTTAAAAAACACCGAAAAAAATGCATTTAACAAAGAAGATGCAACGTTGCAAGTTCTGTCATTGGTTGATGTCAATTCTGGGAAAGTCGTGACTGTGCACGTGACAGACCACGAAACTTGTTCCATGAACGCAATTGTTGACCAATTCGAAGCCAATTGCAACGAGATGTTCGGTCTTGCGAATTACCAATCTAACCTGGACCTTCAAATGAACCAGAATTATTACAGTCCGGAATTTTATTCTGACCTGGCGCTGGAAAATGCGGACGCCCTTTTGTTGGATTCTGAATCGAGTGCGAAAATTGATGTTCTCTCGCCGAATATTTTTTCGTATTTGAATGTTTAGGCAATTTATATGAATTTTTGATTTTGTATCTTGAGTTCTTATGGAGCGATATACAATTTTGATTCATGGATTTTTGGTGCTTGAAAATTTATGTTCTTCCGCCAAATCTTTTCGTATTCGAATGTTATTTTTACATCTGAAAAAAGTTAACAATACCAAAGATAGCTTGGATGACTGAAGTATTATCAATTTTTTGGCAGTATACTACTATGTATGAATGTTTTCATGTATAAAATTTATAAAAATATAAATGCGGTAATTGTCGTCGAAAGTTGCTGCTGTTGAATGTGCTATTTTTAGAATTTTATTTTATTTTTCTCTGTGTTCTTGTACACTTCTCGGAACCGCAAAATCACAGCGCCAATGATTGATTGTTTCTTCGTTTTGGGGCCAAATTCATTTCCATTTTTGACTAGAAGAAACGAGAATTTTCGTTTTGAATATGATGTTTTCAGTTTTCAGAATAAGGATTCTATATTTAAATTATATGCGAAAATATTAACAAAGTCTCAAGTCATATTTGAATTTTACAATTTCTAGATTCGAAATATTTAGATTTTGAATTATACTCGAGTTTGTTCAAATTGAATCAATTTTTTTAACAACGAATTTCAGAAAATTTTTTGTTTATTTACTTGCCCTATATTAAGTGTTAAAACCATAAAAAAAGGTTTTCCTCTACAGAAACATTGATGTAAAAAAATATTGAATTCCTGAAATACATGTTTTCTTCTGAATAAAAGAGTATTTTTTTCTAGGATCGGGAAGATTTAATAAAACATATTTTAAATATAGAAAATCATATATTAAATATCAACATTTTTCCAAGTTCCATATGTACATATAGTAATCGCAAAATCACCCTCGGAATTATTACGAAAGGGTGAGAAACAATAACAATTACAGGTCAACGATTGATTTATATTATAATGCCTCAACCTTAAAAATTAACTACAACCCTAGTAGACATGTTTACGTAAATACTCTAAAAACAGGGCATAAACAGCGTAACATACAGTTCACGTAAACTGTTTACACGATGTTTCATATTTTTTCGAATATACGTTAACATGTCTGCTAAGGAACGTCCTGAGTTACAATTTATTGCATTTAAAAAATGGTTCAACTAATGACTAGTTCTATGGAATTAGTGAATCGGTACAGTGGCTGAATTCGAGTCACTCGAATACGATCAATTGATTATTCAATACAGACGTTCAAATTTCACTTGGGATATGTCCAGAAACTTTCGAATGTTGAATGAAAAAAAGTTCTTGGAAGCTCTAATTTTTTAAATCAAAATTATACAAAAAAATGTTGTGTTGTACGGGCCGCTCACTCACAGTTGAAAGTTTTTCACAATCAATTTTTAGATCTCGTAAAAACAATCCTTTTGAAAGAACCCAAAATGACCCGACTAGTTGGCACCGATCGGCAGCAATTAATATAAAAACCTTCCAAGAAATCGCAACTCTTAAGAGGCCCAAAACCATTTTCATGACAAGATAAATGGTGCCTAAATCAACAACCAGTCAACCCTCTAGGAATTGCGAGCGCCTGGACCCCAATTTTCACGGTAGGGATTAGTGACGCCCAACCCATACCAGTCGCACTCGTACTGCAACTAGGGATGCCACCTCGCTCAAAGGAGACGCACCGCAACCAGTAAAGCGAGCCCGAAAACATGTCCCAACCAGTAACCTCCCCTCTTTTTGCGGTGTTAGGCCCTGAATACATGGGAGGCCCTATATAGGACCAGCATATCAAAAGAGGAGCATCTCACAAGCTCTTCAAATCTATCCCAGATCCTAACCGAAGAAGATCGCCTATGACTTGTACTTGAGCGTATGTACGCTCAAGTACAAGTAGCGCTTCATTAGAGTTGATTTTTCCTTCGGTGATCTCGCTTGGGCGTATTGCCCCCTGAGAGAACCAAACTCCTGCCTCAAACTCGAAAAGTACGTAAAACTTAAAATCAAACTTATGAAATGAACTTCAACTAAAACCAAACTTATGAAATCAAATCGAATCATAAAGACTCTTTTCATTCACTTAAAACTCAAAATTTCAAGCCAGTGTACGATTCCTCTCCACATTCTCTTATTTTCTACCAGGGGAATTATAATTTTGCCAAAATGCCTTCGATTTCGAAAAGAATAATTACTCACAAAATGAATCTGTACGCGAAAACACCTAGAGCGGCGACCGCTGTCCCGCCGACCAAACTCCAAGCGAGTCGAGCTCTTGTTATTTTCGCGATTCCGTCGCACGATTTGCTCGAAAAGTCGTCTTTTCTCTCTGGCCCATTTCCAAGCATTTTCCGGTACAACTTCTTTTCCCTCTCCGCGTCTTTTTCCGTTTTTTTCTTCAGGATAACCAATTCCTGCTGAATCATCTTGTCCCGGGGATTTACCTTCAACGCCTGTTGCAACGTCGCGTACGCGGCCGAGTTTCGCCCTTTCAAGTGCAGAATTTTACCTGAAAAATGAATTATTTTCTACAATATATTTCTCATTTTAATTGAAGTTTTTGAATGTTTATCAAATTTCGGAATTTGAAATAAAAAACAGGAAACTTTTTTGAGGAGGCAAATTTTCAGTTTTGGATTTTACAATGTTCTGACTTGTTAATTGAAATTGGATGAGTTATATTGTTTACAATAAAATTTTTTAACTTGAATCTCAAAATTTTGGAATGTTTCAATTTTGCATTTTCAAAATGGAGTTTAGTTTCTTTCAAAATTCTAAAATATTGAAAATTGAATGTTCTGATTCGAGAACTTGAATTTTCGCCATTTTTTGTGGAAATTAGATTTAAAGTTAAGCTGTTTGAAAAACAGGAACGAAAAGTTTCATTATTAACCTTTTCTGAACAAAGCTTTTTCATTTTGAGGCTGACACCGAAGTACGTTTTCGACGCTTTCTAGGGCGGCGTCATAAGCTTCGGTTTTTATTTGCGCCAACGCCAAATTGTTGTAAACTTTCATTCGATCTTCTAACAGTTTTTGCAAATCCGAGTCGTTCAAAATTTCATCTGTTTCGTCGACCTGGCCGAGGCCGCTTTTGGAAGGCGTCAAATATTCTAAGGCTCTTCGGTAGCACTGTATGGCGATTACGGGCTCGTCTCGTTGGATCCACCAATTTCCACGTTCACGTTTTTTGTTTCTGCATAAAACAAATTAAGTATATTGAAAATGTTGAATTCGTCAATATGAAATTTGAAGAAAAATGACATAATCTTTGAGCATTTGTTATTTTTTGAACTTGACACTTTTTTCAGAGAATGGGACAATTTTTCTGGAAAATGTAAAGAACTTACAAGTTTTCCTTTTTAAAATAATTTTTTGTTCAATTACAAAAAAATTATGTAAATTCTAGTATTATCAAATTTTTTCTTCTTTGAAAATTTTCATACTTCTTGGAAGATTTTTGAGTTGTTTTTTTTATTCGTAAAAGGCTTAATATATAAAATCCATATAATCCACAGATATCGTCAATTTTTGAATATTTTTTCAGTTTTTTTCTTCGAATTGATAAAAGAATTAATTTATAAAATTCATAAAATCCACAAATATCCTCCAGTAAAAAAAAAAAAAAAAAAAACACTTTATTTTACAATTTTGAAATTCCATCAAAATTCATTGAAATCATCATAATTTCAGGCATTTTTGATGATTCGTAAATGCACATTTCATTAATTTCGAGAAAATTTGTTCAAATTCAACAAACTTAAAAAAACTGAAAAGTTACTGCATGAAAATTTTACAAAGATTACAGCAATATTTCTGAAATGTTAAAAATGTTCAGTACTCTAGAACAATTTCCAATAATTTCAACTGGTCAGAAATCAAGAAAATACTACTTTCAAAACTTCCAACAATTTTGATATATAAAAAATGTAAATTTTTTACCAATGTTTGAATAGCAAAGCAAATTGAACAGAAAATTTGCAATAACTTACAAAAACGTTGCTAATAGTTTGAAAAGTAGACCAATTTTTATGAAATTTTCTACAACATTCACATTTCAATTTTGGGAATAATTTTTGTTCATTTTACAAAAAATGGCGTGAGTAATTAGTATTATCAAGTTTTTCCTTTTTTGAAAATAGCATACTTCTTAAAAAGTTTTCGATTTTTTTGTTCAATTCATAATGTAAAAACTCCCCAGTTCAAAGTAAAAACATCACTTTCAACAAATGTTTAAAAACAATTATAAATGTAAAGGTCTATAAAAATGTGTCAAAATCATCAGAATATCAGGAACTTCTGATAATTTGAGGATATATTTTTCAATGATTTCTATAAAATTGATGTAAATTCGAAAAAACTCTCAGAAAACTGAAAATTCACTTTTTGAACATTTTTCTGTGACTTATTACCAATTTTTCTGAAATTGTTGAAAATGGGTAAAAATTTTCAGTACTTTACAGTAATTTTAACTGATCAGAAATTAATAAAATTAAAAAAAAAACAGTTTCGATTTTTTTTGGTCAAATTTTCATCAATGTTTGAATAAAAAAAGAATATCAAAGTTTTCAATTATCCATTCAATTTTTTGGATAAAAATAACTTTACCCTATTTCTTGTCTTTTGGAAACTCCCATCAATTCAATTTCTTCCTCTTGTTCTACCGACTTCAATTCTACGGTGTAACGTAAAAACGAATTTGGTGGAATTTCTGGTTTTTTCCCTAAAGAGCCATAAGCAAATCGAGAAGCAACTTCAATTTCTGCAGTTTCTTCTATGTCCATCAATGCCAAAGCCAAGTCCAAACCCTGAAATTCAAGTTGCAATTTGAAAATTTTGAATGAAAAATTTCAATTCCATTGAATAAGATTATTTAAAATATAATATTCGAATTCTAAAATCAATGTATTCATTAACGATGAAATTGAAAATTTACATCCTCAAATACAATCAAATGAATTGAATTAAAATTCAAAAATTGATTTTTGCAATTCAATCCACGTTTTTGTCCCCTGAAAATAATGAATAAAAATTCTGGTGAAAATATTTACCTGCACGATTTCGACATCTCCAAGTTGAATTTTCAATTCCTCGAAAATTTCCACAATTTTTCCATCTTCGAGTTTTCCAGTAATTTTTATGACACATAAATCAGATCTTTGTGGCCTTGTCCCAGATTTGCCAGCTTTTACAACTTTTTTTCTCAATTCATTGTTTCCTAGAATATCGATCCATTCATTTTCCAGGTGATTTTCCAAACTCGCTTTCGTCAGTGGATCCTCCGGGTCGACATCAAAATTCAATTCGTTTTTAATAAAATCCGATTGGGAATGTCCATTTTCTATTATTTCTTCGGCCATTTTTACATTACAGAATTTATCCAAGAAAGCTGAAAATCTCGAATGGTTTAAAAATTTTGGAAATTACATACGTTCATATTTTAGGAAGTTGAAAAATTTTAGAATTTTGGCAGATTATAGAAATTGTGGATTTTAAAAATATACGACAATTCAATTTTGGATATTTCCAAATATTTTGTTCAGAAAAAGAATTTTCGATTTTGAAAATTTGTGGAGGTTTGTAAATTTTCTGATGTTTATAACGAGATGAATCAAAAATTTTTGAATCTAAATTCGTCCATGTTTTTTATTTTACTAAAATTAATATATAAAATTTGTTTCAATTTTATTATGGATTTGTATTAATAAAGAGGTAATTCTAGTACTAAGTCACAAACATGCAAATTTTCTCAACTTCAAATTAAAAAATTCGGAATCCGAAACATCGAAGTTAAAAAATCGCAAAAACGCTCATCTCGCATTTTTGAACTGAAGAGAAGTCCTAAGCGCGCAGTATATTGAAAATGTTTTTCTGATCATTCTGACGCAATTCTTCGAATTCCGCTATGCCTCAGAAAACCCTCATTTCTAATCTAACTTTTTTTTTTTTTGTTATCCAACATGTAATGACATCCGACAAAATATTCCACTAACTGAAACTATTTGACTTTCACGTAGATTTTCCAATTTTGTTATCCAATTATCGACGATATGACATTCGGAAAATTATCTTTCTTGGCCTTTCTCAAAATTGCCTATTGAAATTGCTAATTCACATACGTCAGCGATTACTTGAATTGCACTTTTTATACATTTACAGTGACAATGTATGAATGATTTTACCTTTTTCCGTTATCGGACTTTGCAAATAAACTGAACTTTCACCACTCGCGAATATTTTTTATTTTTTAGAATAGAGAAAATGTGAATTTAAATGCGATAAATTTCAAAATCTAAATTTTACGATCGCAACATTGTGAGGTTAAGTTTTCACGAACCATCGGACAATTCAAGACAGGGGTGGTCAGTGGTGGTCAGGGCTCGGATATTCCAAACGCCGCTGGCGGCTTCGGTCGTTCGGGTACCCCCTCCATGACTCCCTTCGGGTGCGAGGCGAGGTTCCCTCTCTCCGCG
>JAPYZK010002357.1:0-14348 GCA_030522785.1 Platygaster equestris | reverse complement strand
CTGTCCCAATACCTACAAATGGCGCGGTTCAATTGGGGTCAAAAAACTAGTGGTGGGGGAATGGGATCAGCTATCCAGTGTATTATACAGATCAGTGGCTGACTGCTTTGTCAGCTTCTGTCTGACAGGTCTGAGTTCTGACTCCCCCGATTGATGAGGGAAAAACTCCCTCACCAGTTGGCGCTGCATTACTGGTGGGCATTTTAGGCACATAGGAAAATAGGGGAACGAGAACAGCTGATGTTGCGGCTAGCTTTACGTTGTTCGAATCCGTCCCTACTACCTTGAATTCTTTTTTAGATCCTGGAAAGGTGATTTAGACTCCTTCGGTATTGCGGTTATTCAGATTCTTTCGTTATACGATAATACAGAGTCCTGCATAATTTTAAATTTTAGACAATCGTTGAAACGGTTCAGAACTATTCGCCTACGGTTTCGACTTAGAATAAAGTCTACTTACATTCCAAACCAATTGAAAGAATGCTATCACTTTAGAGTACAATGAAACCTACTGTGACTTTTACAGCTGTAAATGATGTAAATGTATGATTTCGAGTGTGAAATGCAACGAACTAGTTCGTTGCATTTCACACTCGAAATCATAATTCTATAGGTTTCATCTGTGTTTAGGCCTGTGAAAAGATCCGATTCGTGACAATTTAACTATTGACTAATGGTTTTTAATAGATCATTTTAGGCTGGGTAAAAACAAGATCACTTTCCCAATCTTATTCCAATCTCCCGAGATCTGAATATTCATAAGTTCCGGAATATGCAGCGATACAATTTGATAATATAATATGATTGTAGACATTTTTTGTTTATGAACAAACAACATGCACAATCCGTGACATATAGAGGTGCTCATGTCGCTTGACATTAGATTCTCGAATAGCAGACCCCTCGTAGACCCGAGCAATCTAGAAAGAACCTGAAAGCAACGTTGAAAACAGGCTCATTTTCAACCTCGGAATAACAATAAGCAACGTTAATTTTGAGTGAACTTTCTATAAAAGTAATTTCAAAGCAACCTTTTCAGTACGGAAATTTTTTAAACGTTGCAAAAAATGGTTATCTTATTTTAAAAATATTTTGACATATCAGATACATTTCTAATGATAAGTACGTGACGACGATTGTGATAATGTTTTGAGAAAACCGAATAATTTTTTCACCGAGAGGAGTTCGAACCCATAAGATTAGGAGCCAAAGTTCTCGAACGCCTGTACATCTAATAGTCCAGTCTATTAGGATCTAATTATGCAATTCATGAGGAGAAAAAAATATTTTGTGTGGGGGTTGGGTGGTCAATGGAGAGTCTAAATCCAAAAATGCGACCTCCTACCCCTTGTGAATAAGCCGCCACATTGGTTTTAAGGGATGAATTTGTTTTTCGCATTTTACCACGTTAATTGACATTTTACCGAAAAAAGTATAATAACTTACTTTACGCAAAAAAGAATTCTCTACAAATTTGCACCCACGACTTTTTTTGTATTTGCCATAGTTAATTAAGTACAGGTGATTAATTGAGGAAAAGGGGGATGAAAAATTATTAATTTTATAACTTTTTTTTTTCTATCGCGATCGGAAAATCGTTCCTACAAAAGTTGTAGCGCTTTGAATTACGAACATTTTCATGACAATAATGCGTCGATTAGGCTAATTATTGTTCCGCAGTAGTGCGTCAAAGTCATTAAATCGTGCGCTGCGGGATCGGGCCCATTAGGTCCCTCGGGCAAGCGACAGCCCGCGCAGGCTCGCTTCAAACAGTGCTGCCGGATTATCGATAAGATTTGTCTCAGATGTTCGAAAATGAATAAAAACGTGTCCAGAAAAGCCGAGAGAATATACGCTCTTTCATACAAATATTCGCTTGTCTGTGAAAATCGGGAAACACATCCCCGAAAAAAATCTTCCGATTTTGGAGTATCAATAGGCTGCTGTGAACGCGCGAAGTGCCTCCATGCTCGAAGAGTTTACTTTTTCTCTGAGTGTACAGTCAACTTAGCGCTCGTTTCACTCGTTTGCATTCGCTTCGCAGACTACGAAAGCCGCTGTATTTTCGATGTTCTTGTTGTGCTAATTAAACTCGTGCTCGTTTGTATCAACTCGGTGTGTGTGCAATTATTGTAGATTTTTTGCGATAGTTTGGAAAGGGGAAGTCATCATCTCCCTAACTTTTATCACAAAATGTTTTTTAGGGGTATCACCGTTTCAATGGATGAGGCTGATTAGTCTATCGAAAACTTATTTTCAATCATTTTTTTCGGTGTCCACACTACATGTAACCATTAATTCGTTATAATTACATAGCGGAGACTTCAGAAAACTATTAACGGGATATATACCTACAGAACCATTTTTAATTCGTCATTATGGCGGGAAGACTTTAGAAAACTTCAGAGACCGTTTTAAAATAAATCACAATTATAAGATACTAAATAGTACTTTTGCCGATTAATTTCAATTTGAATGAAAAAGCTATTGCTTCATGCTTTCCAATCATGGAAACGCCACCAAAACGATCGACCAATCAACTAGTAGTTGTCAATGAACCATTTTAAGCCGAGTAAGTCAAAGTTTCTGATGCACCGATTGCTGTATAAAGAGCCATATTTAATTCACTCCATTAAATGGTGCTGAAATTGACTCAATTCTTTCTCTGCTTGGGATCCATGTTTAAATAATTTCGAAGCGTTTTTAATCGCAGCACTTAAACGTATTACTGCAATTACTTTTCCCACATAACTTTTCCAATGTCCGATGAAATTGGTCGTCATTATCTTAAATATATGTTACGGGATTGCCAGCGATCACGAACTTTTTAAATGTTCATTCTCTCCGCCGTCCGTACACTCATAAAATATGCATTTATAAGTATTTCCGCCAACGCGGGAACTTGCGTCATTTCAAATGATTACCCGACAGATGACGGTGTCATATCGTCAAGAAATTGATTTCAAGAGTAATTAATGTTTCGTACGTTTCCAATGTGCGGATGAGTTTTGACCGGTGTATCTAAATCCATGCACTTGAAGACTTTTCGGTGTCCAAATTCCGCTGATTTTATCGTGACTATGAAACAGTGGCAGTGAGAGAGAATGAGATAATACGGTTCTCAATCCTCTCTCGTTTCGTACTCATTCTCTTTTACGATTTTGGACTGAAATTAATTTTTTTTCGACCTGGAAAAAATCGACAAATCATTTTATTAACTGTCATTGATCACACTCTATCATCAAAATATGCTAATTTTGTGGTTTAATTAAATATTCATGTCTTTCAATAATTATAAATATTCGAATTTTTTTCGAAATTATATGTTTGAATGATTGAATATGATAGATGATGGTGAAAAGAAAAATTATTTACGACATTGGGCCGATGTCGCCCAATGTCGTAAACTTCTTCAAAGGTTTTCACAAACGTTTTAGAAATGTTCCAGAAAAAACGTTTCTGTAACCTGTCGTTGCTGACTACGGGAGCTCAACATTATCAAATTTATGAGCTCACAGTGAGCTCACGAGATTTTTTGCTCCTGCAATTTTTCAGTCTACTTTTGTCAATTCTGAAAAATTTGGAATGCATTATTTAATGATAATGAAAGAACATTCAACTATTCAAATTTTATATATGTTTTCAAAAATTTTATAAGTTACGTACCATGTAAGATTTCAAAAAAAATACACGGCGACCATAAAAGGTTCCACAAAACATGAATGGATGTTGTAAGGCGCCATATGAGAAATGGGTGAACTTCTCTCACGAAAATTACCCTTAACTTGAGGGTTATTTTGACCACCTAACTTGAGGGTTCACCCTCAACTTTCAGGGTTAATTCACCCTCAAGTTGAGAGTAATTTCCGTAAATTTTATAAGGATATCAGGAATTTCATAAGTTTCTCGGCAATCTTATAAGGTTTAGAGTCACAAGAGATCATGTAACTATATTTTAGTGCTGAAATTTAATGCGGAAGTACACGAATGTAACGTAATTCAAGCATGAGATTAATTTATATGCAAACTGAAAGACGTTCGGCGTAACATATACCTTGAAGAATCATTCTTATCACAGCTCTAGGTACAGACAGTACATGGCTGAAGTAATTGCGATGACACGTAAAAGTACCGAAAATGTTACAGTTGAAACAGTTCGATATTGAGTACTCGAATATGGAAGTTATCGAAAATCCCCAGTTCGCTTTGGTGAAAGTAATTTACGTCGCCAAGCTATTGCTGGGATATGGCTGGGACGATTTCACACATGGGAAACAAATTGGACTTTTTGTGAAAACTTTGAACTGGGCGCTTCTATTCTCGGCATTTTACGTTGAAATTACTGACACCTACTTAATCTATGAAACCGATACATCAGTTAGTGTGATGGACAATTTTCGCAAGAAAATATAAAATACGTGACATTCTATACTGATGAAATTGTTTTTTTTTTCCAATTTTCAGAAAGTCTACGAAAATTTAGTCGTCATATGTCTTTTGCTCGTGCTCACATGTAAATTGACAACGTACGTGGTATCTCGTCGAAACTTGGAAGATATGGTCGCTTTTTGCTATCGGCATTTTTGGAACGTGACGTATGATCTGCCGACCTACAAGTTCCTTCTCAAGTTCGAGAGAATTGGTGTATTAGGCGTATATATGTACATTATTGCGATCTCTCTAAGTGGACTTTTATACATAATAAAACCTCAAATTGGTAAGAATGATATATTTTGAATGGCAGGGTTTGGAAGTGACGCGAACTTGTAAATAACGCATATTACATTGAAACATTACATTTTTAGGAGTAACGATAATGTAACTCATGTTACTTTTCACGCGGTAACGAGTTACGAAATTTCCGTTACTTTCACGTTACAAATTTTTATTTATTTAAAATTTCGAACGCTTTGAAAATTTCAAAGTTTTGGAGAATATTTAACTTCCGAAGTTCGAAGGTTTCGAAATTTTGGAATTTCGAGTAATGTCGAAGTTTTGCAGAATCATGAAGTTCCAAAGTTTCGAAATTTCGAGAAATATCGAAGATTTGAGTTTCCGGAATTTTTAAGTTTTGAGCAATTCAGAAGAATTTTAGAGTTTTTACATTAGAAAGTTTTCGAATTTTTCGTGTTTCAGATTTGTCGGTAGTTTAAAAATGTTCTCAAGTTTTAATATGCTCAGAAGTTTCGGAATTATTACAGTTTCAGGATGTTCCAAAGTTTTGGGACGTCAAAGTTCTGACGAATGAAATACGATTTTGAATTCTGAAAGAATCCTGAAGTTTTCAAGTTCCGGAATTTTTACGAGCTGTAAAAATTTCAGAAGTTCCAAACAATTCTGACATTTCCGATTTTGAAGTTGAGGAGGTTTGGAGAACTTTGAAGATTTCTAGCTTAGCCATTTTGATGTTATGACAAATTTCTAAGAATTTGTGAGATTTTACGAATTCAGAAGTTGTGAACTTCAGGATATTCATATGTTTAGACACTCTGAAAGTATCGAAAAATTTTAAAGAACTTAGATCAAAAAGTTTTGGAGTTATAAATCCTATGAAATTTTCGGAAATTTCGAAGTTGTTTAGTGTCACGATTTCGAAGTTCTGACGAATTTGAAAGAGATTGGAAGTTCTTATGAATTTCGTAGTTTCGAAATTTCGTAATTTTTGGAAATTTTCAAGAATTCCGAAGAATACCGAAGAATATCAAAATTTCCGAGTTCCAATTTTCAGAAGTTCTTGGAGAATCTAAGTTTAAAAATTCCAAATTTCAGAGTTATTCAAAAGAATTGTTTTAAAGTTATGGAGAATTTGGGATTTGTACAGCTTTTCAACCAACTGTATTATGTTTGCGCGCCCGTGGGGCGCGCCACTGCATTAATTTTCAATGCGGATGATGGAAATCAATAAATAGTGGTTACTACTGGAAATACATCATCAATGGAATTAGTACATTATGTAACGGAGAGAGATAAAAAATGGTCTCTAAATCTCTCGGCAAAGCTAAGATTCACCTTCCAAGCGAATCAGGGTCCGGAACGGAGGAAAAATACGTTCCAAAATAGCGGTTTGCCCTCCGTTCCAAAAATAACCACAAGTTCATGACATTTTTTTACGTTATTTCAAACAATATTCATATTCATTTAATATTTTTGCACGCTCGCAATCTCGCACCCACCGAGGGAGGTTGCGGACTGGGAATGTCCGCTAATTGCAAACCTTTTCCAGGCCTAGGACTTCAAAAGGCCTTTTCTACTCCTAGGTCTGGAAAAGGTCCGCAGTCAGCGGTCTTTTCCAGACCTAGGACTGGAAAGGCCGCCGACTGCGTACCAGTCGAGAATCGATTAGTTTCGATACAGGCCAGCGGAGTGAAATCGAGCTTTCTCGATTCTGTGGCGCAAAAAAAACTTCGTCTCCTCCGTTTCGTAAAAGAACGGAGAAAATAATACATTATGTAACGAGAAGCGGAAATATGCTATTTCACGTCGCGGTAATTTTTGCTACCGAGTCGAAGCTCGAGGCCGCCAAAATTGCCGCAGAGTGAAATAGCATCCACTTTTTTTTTATATAATGTACTTTTCCTGAAATTCGCCGATAATTTGCACTTGTCGTGCTGAAAAAGCGAGGCGGAGATGGATCATTTCCGGATGAGAGCACCACTGCCTCGATACTCTTTCGCTACGTCAAGTTTGCCATCTTGTTCTGTTTCGCTCCGCTTTCGACTGTAGCGGAGCGTGATGAACTCTATTCCACTCTGGCGGAGCGAAATGAAATCCATTCGACTCCGCTGCCATTCATTCTGTATTAATAAGTGAGAATTTATTTATTTCGGATTCGAGCATTTCAAGTCACTCACTGCCCGCGTTCACGATAGATATTGAATCGTAAGAAGAATGGTACGTTTCAACATTTACGAGAATAATTTCATTATATACATGAAGTCTGAGTTACTGAAGACGTACACTATGAAATGTACATAATTCTTGGAACTTATTCAATAGAATAGCACTAACAAATGAGGTATATCCGCAACATCACTTGTTAGCCACTTTGGGAGTTATAAAGGTCCGTATGTAATATATGTATGGTAGGTGGTTCATTAATTATCACGAGAAGCGGGCAGTGAGTGACTTGAAATGCTCGGATCCGAAATAAATAAATTCTCACATATTAATACAGAATTCCAATAACCCTTGCCTCAGCTCACCAGAGTTTGGGCGATTGATTTAGATTTTTTCGAAATAATTCGAAAAGACAAGTTATCACCTACCTAGTTTACATTGGAAAATGTTTTTTGGGGGATTTTGATTTCTTTTGTTACCGTTATCACCGCTATCATATTGATGTGTGAACGAACAACTTTTCGGTTATACATATTATAAATAGAACAGGCCAATATTTCTCTGATAACATCTGTAGCATTTATACCTTGTATGGTCGGTATTGAATAACCTTTCACCAACGTTCCTGACCAATGATCGCGTTTTTCCACGATTTCCATCCAGAAAATGACTTAAAACAACGTCAGAATTCATTGGGAATATTCTCTATCAGAATAATCTTGAAAGTATCTTATACCCATGTTTCTTGAATGAACAAGTATGAAATGATAGATAATTATATTTTAAATATTTTGTGAAAATTTGGTCATTCTAGTAATTGTGGAGGCTTGAAATTCTCAAAAAATACTTTGTATCTTTGATTTTGGGAAATTTAAGAATTTCAATTGATTCAATGATCGTCGAGAAACCGATCATCCAAAATATCTATAATTGAATAAAATTTATGTATTTTTTAAGAATAATGCGAAATATGCAAATGTTGACTGATGCAGAATTTTTGAAAATTTCAAAAATTGAACAATGAAAACCGTCAATATCACCAAAATTTCTTCATTGATCTGCTGTTGTTGAGCTCATTGAGTAATGCATCAGGTTTGTTATGACAATTTCGACAGGGATGTCAACATAGTCACTTATATTAACAATTTTTTTTCTCTATACAATTCAAGGCGAGAGCAAAAAAATCAACAATAGAAACTTGAATGGAAGTTGCAAAACTTTTTTTGTAGAGAACTGAATTTTCTTGAATATATATCTTGCTCTTTTCCTAGGGGATTAACGGAGACAGAATCAGTTACTATTTTGCATTGCCAACTTGGTACCACTGAGTGCCAGAATATGTACGTATGAGAGCACAATTACTACGGCGCTCCTAGTGAGATTCCCTTGAGTACGACAAAATTGCTGCCGAGACTTGTAATTTTACTATATCTATATATTTTGATAAAATCAAAAGTACGACAAAACAATTCTGGGATATCGCGATTTCAGGACTTTTCATGTGTGAAAATCCAATGAATCTATTAGAATGTCATGAAAAAAAAGTTTCGTAAGCTTATATCAACCTTTCGTGTATTAAATATAAAGATTTGAGAGAAAATCACCGCCCTTATAGGTTATGTAGCAAGAACTTTCTGTAAATAAGCATTTTTCGTCATCATCTTGCGACAAAAAATTGTTGTTTGATGTATCGAAAGTTCGAAATATCTATATCAGAATGACTGCCCTTGTAGACCCGAGCAACCTAGAAACAACCTGAAAGCAACGTTAAACATAAGCTCATTTTAGACCTCAAAACAACCATGAGCCACGTTGTTTTTAAGTTACCTTTCTATGAAAGTGACTCCAAAGCTAGGGTTACCAGACGTCCGCTTTTAAGCGGAATTGTCCGTTTTTTATGTCCATTGCTAGCAACCAAGAGGCAACTATTGTATTATTATTATAATTATTATTATTATCCTTACTGTCTGGGCCACACGGGCTCTATGGAGGACTCTGTGATCCCTTGTCCGTCTTCCTGTTGACACCTTAGGTCCACTCTACAATCCCAGTCCTCTTCCAGAAGCCTAGGATTGTGTTTGGAGTGGATGCCTGTAAGGTCTCCAGGTTTAAGGTTGCTGCTCCCCAGCAGCTCCATCTAAGCTTGTTGCTGCCTCGAACTCAGTCAGTACGTGCAGTGGGGTTTCATTTTCCTTCCCGCACAGCCTGCACTTAGGGTTCACATCATGGCCCATTTTTGAACGATAGCACCTTAGGCCTCCATGTCCGGTCACCAGCCTGACATATCGCCCGAGTTCCCTTCTGTTCAGTTTTAGGGCCTCGGCTGCCAAGTCTTTCCTGGGTTCGTTGCCCAGGAGAGCCCTGGCATGCCGTCCTCCCTCATAGCTGTTTTAGAACTTGCCTTGTTCCTTCCTGGTCCACCTATCGATGCACGCCTTCACATATGCTTCACATATCCTGGATCCTCTCGCTATGCATCGTAGAGCTAGCCCCTGCAGTCTCGTAAGGCCTACCTGAGCCGTTTTTCATTCGACCTTGGGCCACCACACGACTGCCGCAAAGGTCAGCCTTGGCTTTACAATCGCCGTGTAAATCCAACTTGTGCACCTGGGGGTCAAGCTCCAGCTCCGACCTAGTGCCCTGCGGCACGTCCAAAAAGTCTGGCAGCACTTTTTCTGTTGCGTTTGTAGGTGCTTGTCCCAGCTCAGTTTCGTATCGAGGGTGACCCCTAGATATTTCACCGAGTAAGAAAACTTCAGCTCCTTCTCGAAGACAATCGGCCCCTTCGGGGTTCCGACTTTGTACTTTTTGGTGAAAAGCATCATGTCGGTCCTCTCCGGATCGACAGAGAACCGAACCTGCTGGCACCAGCGCTCTACTGTCCTAAATGCCCTCTGTATAAGGTGCATAAGGGTTGTCAGGTCTATCCCTCGGGCCAGTATTAGGATGTCATCCGCGTATGCGATGACGAAAACACTAATATTCCTGAGCTTCCCGAGAAGACCGTCCACTACCAGGCACCACATTAAAGGCGATAAAACCCCTCCCTGTGAACAACCCGAAGTCACATGCCCCTCCAGCGTGGTCCCGCACCAGGTGCTTTTGAGCCCGCGCTTGCGAAGCATGCTTGTGACCTAGTCAATACACATGTCTGGGACGCCGTGGTTTGCCATTTTCCCACGTATGGCCCTGGATAGAGTCCCGTTAAAGGCCTTCTCAATGTTCAGGATTACCGCGACCGCATAGCCTTTTTCCTCTAGTTGTCCCTCAATTTTGGAGACAACTGCGTGTAAGGCCGTTTCTACTGATCTTCCTACTTGATGAGCGTGCTGTCCGCCCTGAAGGGGAAAGTCCTTCAGTGGGTCCTCTCTGAGGAACGTATCCACCAGCCGCTCTATCTTTTTCAATAGAAAAGACGTGAGGCTGATAAGTCTGAAGTCCTTCGCCGTCTCATGGCAGCCGCGCCCTGCCTTCGGTATGAAGACCACCTTTGCCTCTCTCCACGGTACTGGAATGTAACCCAAGAGCAGAAAAGCTCTGAATATCTTAATTAGTAGTCTTATCAGGGCCTCCTGTCCCTGCCGTAGCAGGGCCGGGAAGATCCCGTCCGGGCCCGGTGATTTGAAGGGCTGAAACGTACCCACAGCCCAGCTCAGCCTGCTGTGATTTATGATTAGCCCTGCCTTTCGCCTGTCTTCTGACGTAGGCCTGCGCCTTCGGCCTGCAAGTTCCACTACCCTGAGTGGTCCTTTCCCGGCCGCCTCTTGGAAGTCCACAAAACTTTCCCTTAGGAGGCACCTTAGTGCTTGTTCCGTGTTGTTCCGTTTGTGTACTCTCTTCACGCTTCGCTTTTGGCTTTTGGGAGAGCCTTTCTATACCTTCTCCCGGCAGCTCTATAGCTCGTCCAGTCGAAGTCGCGCTTTGTTCGTTTAGCTCGGTTCCAAATGTTCCGAACTTGTTTTTTGAGAACGTTAAGTTCCGGGTTCCACCATTCAGTTGGCTGTTCCAGCATTCAGAGCCAATCATGTGTTCAAAATTCTGAAATTTTCAGAAATATGAAAATTATGTAACTTTTCGGAATCTTTCAAATTTCAAAACTAGCCAAAAATTGTGGAAATTTTCAAAATTTTGAAGTTGTAGAAAATTTTTAACATTTTGCGAGTATCTACGATTTTTGATAATTTTTACAGTGTATAAAAAATCCCAAAATTTCGAAAATTTAATCATTTTTAGATGTTCAAAAAATGCCCAACGGACAAGTATTTCAGAGAAATTTCGATATTTTTCGATTTTCTTACATTTTAAAAATATCCCAAAAACTTTGAAATTCATGAAATCTGCGGAAATTACGAAATGATGAAAATTGATCGTTCGTAAAAATTGCTGTATTATAAATGGGAGAATTTTTCATGTTTATGAAAGTTATAATGAAATATGAATATAAATATATAGATGGATGAAATAATCATATAAAGGGAATCATACCTTACACAAAATTGAAAAAAATTATGGACGTTTTGAATATTTGAGTGATTTTGACTATTCCGTCATAATTCAAAAAATTCTGAAAAGTTAAAGTTTTTTGTAAATTTTCTAATATTGTCCAATTAATTGTTCAATTAATTGTCGATAACTTTGTTTTGGATATGAAAGTTAGCGCTTTCGAAAGTGTCATGCGCAGGAGTGTCATCGAATCGGTGGCATCAATATTGAAATCACGCCGAAAAATAATAGTTTTTGAGCAATTTTGACGCACTTTCTTGAGTCAAGGGGTGGCAAAAATGATCAAATAATATCTTATTTTCAGAAAACATATTAAAGTTTTTTGAAATTTCGCATGTTCAATACTTTTTTGGACGATTTCCTTGAACCTTATTTTGCACGAATAGTATGTAAGAAGGATGTAAGAGTACGTAATCTTACATGCTCGATATATGCCGCTTACATACTCCCAGCTTCGCGAGGGATATAAAAAATCGTCACTGTTTATACGTGAACAGTTCACACAAATTTAACGTTAAGTTTGTGTAAACTTTATGTGAACAGTTTTTATCGTCTCAATGTTAACTTCAGTCTAAAAATTGAGACGGTCTACATGAAGTTTGAATGAATCCCTTGTATGTAAACAGGTTACGTGGACTGTTTGCTTAAAGTTCACATCCACGTGCGGACAATGCATGAGCATGTACATTTTATGCGAACATGTGCGTATATACACTGTTCAAATCGTGTGTGCAAAGTGTGTATAAACATGTCTACTAGGGTAATGCGATATTTGACGCGCGAACGACTTTTTCGAGACGATCAATGGGATTGCGAAGTAAATAGGTCCAGTATACGGGACTATTTAAGTATTATGTCATTAATTTTTCACCATTTTTGTCACCCCCCCCCCCCCTTCATCATCAATCGTCATCATCCAGTCAACCACCCTCTTTTGAAGACGTTATTATAATTTTCTAATCAGGTTAACAAGTTCCGATAAAAATGTTGTACGTATATCTTTTTCTTCGTCGAAAAAGAATCATTTTCGTATTTATGCAAATAAAGACGGAATTAACATTTTCCTACAAATTTAAAATTTGTTAGAATTTCAAAATAAGGGCCGTTTACATATTACGACACGCGATTTGAGACCAATTTCAACCCCTCTTCCCTGCCCCTCGTCACGCTCTGTCACAAGACTTTAATTCCTCCCCCCTGTTACACATCACACAATTATAATACATCCATTCGTAAGACATTTAGGTCTAATATAGGTCAGTACATTGAAATATCATGTAATGTAACAAAAATTTAATGATATCGAAAACTTTCAAACATGAAAAATATAATGAAACGACAACAAATCTATCAAATCGAATTCAAAAATATCGATCTACAAGGACCGGGACCACTTCTTGATAAATACAATTTACGATTGGCATCTCCCTTGTACATTTTTATGTAGGGTAATTGAGGGAGAATTTTGAAACTCTGCCCCCCTCCCCTACACGCACCACGCACACGCACATGCAGACGCAGACGCTTGTGCATGCATGCATGCACTCACACGCACACTGTGAGAGCCAATTTTGTTTTTAATTACAGTGTACGGACCTGGCCATCAATGCCTGGTCCGATGTCAATGCATTTGCATCGGAAAAAAGACCAGGCATTAATGGCCAGGTCTGTACATGTGTTTCGACATCCAAACAAAGAAGCGAGTTCCAAAACTCTGTTATTTTCCAAATGTGACGAATCGATTGTGAAGTGTCATCCGTATGAGGTTACGTAAATCCATAATTTTCCAAAATTTGGAATCGATGGAAAAATCGAAAACAATTTTAAATATTTTTTCAGTTTTTTTGACGGCAACACCCATTTTCCAATAGGTTTCTGAACTCTCCCGCAATTACCTTAAATGTAAGTTTTCAGTTGATAATAATTTTCGATTTCATCGGTTCAATTCTCAAGGAAAATTAGGAAAAAAATCAATCATTGGGTATAGTAATAAGTTTCCGCGTTTACCAGAAAGGTGTCGTTAGAAATACTTATCATGTGTTTTCGAAAGTGTCTATATTCGTAATTGTAAGCTGGATGTGTGCGCTCTTGAACGCAGGAGTGAGCCTTTGATTGAAGCGTAAATGACATTCTCATTCTCGCGGCAATGACGTCAACTTTTGTCCGAAAAAAGCAGTAATCGCGGGAAATTCACCTTCGCCTTATATTTCGAATAAAAGTGCTTCTGAAACGCATTGCTTAATAATAAAACGACCCCCAAACGACCCAAATATTGGGCGATGCCAGGCGAACTAGGTCCATCGACGCCAAAAAAAATTTTTACGCTAAAAATTCCATGTTACGCATCTGGTGGGATCTGAAGGGTGTGATCTATCATAAACTACTCAAATCGTCTAAAACTATCATCGGGGATCACCAAGGTTCATACCCGACTCCAGCTAATACGTTCGATTTGAGCTTTGGAGGAACAACGGCCGAAATGGGGGGGCGATAGACACGATAAGCGTATTCTGCTGCGTGACAACGCTAGGCCTGGCTATTGGGCCACACGTTTACGAACCGATCAAGAAATATTTAAAAGAAGTAAATCAAGAAATTATTCCCCACCCGCTGTATTCCCCAGACATTGCTCCTTCGGATTTTTCTTCATTCCGATCCATGCAATAATGATCCTTACTGAAAAGCCGTTCATTTTTCGAAATGTATCGAAAAATGGCTTACTGAGTTAAGTCAAAAGAATCGAATTTTTTTCATCGAGGAATCCGTTAATTACCTGAAAAGTGGGCTGAAGTCGTTGCCTTTGATGGCGCATATTTCGACCAGAATAACTTTTATATGTTTGTCTAAATAAACGACAAACTTCGTTTAAAAAAGGGCGGAAACTTATTGCCATACCTAATATTTTCGTGTGATGTTACGTTTGCGTGCACCCCCCCCCCCCCCCCCCCCCCCCCCCCCCCCCCCCCCCCCCCCCCCCCCCCCCCCCCCCCCCCCCCCCCGCTCCCCCC
>JAPYZK010002356.1:0-24301 GCA_030522785.1 Platygaster equestris | reverse complement strand
AAAATAAATAGTAAGAAAATTATTCATTCTACGTAATCAGTGTTCAGAAATTTGGCATTCCCATTATGAAATGCATATAAGTAACTTGAATTAGCGTAGAATTCTGGCTTTTTAGGGAATTTTATACTTAGAACCGGAAAAAATCAAATTGAGATATTTTATTAGAACAATCTAAAACGCAAAATTCTTAAGTACTTAAGATGTATGGACTCAAAATTGGTGAAATCAAATAGTATGCAATATTTTAACTTTTTTTCAACTTTGATATTTTCTCCTGATTCGAGCTCTCCCTGGATGTCAAATGCATGAAGTGATTAGAATATGATACTGGATTGAAACATGTATCACTCCAAAGCATACGCTGCACCTCGAGAGCGCGTAGTTCATAAAGTCAATAATGCATTGAACCTGTCAAAACCCGACTGTTAATCCACACAAGACGCGGTTGCAGTTGTAATTATCCTCGTGACAAAACCCTGTACTTGGATTGTTTCGCCTGTTAGCTACGAGATAACGGAATTTTAATGTTCAATTTGTCTATCTTTATGTCACGAACTTGGCGAAAGGTTAGAATTGAATTAAATTAAACTAAATTTTATATTCTTCGAAAAACTTAGCGTTTTCAAGTTTTGATTCAAAATTGCGTTGAATCTCCGAAATCGGACGGGTTTGAAATCTATCATTAGAATTTCGAGAGTTTGTTTACATTTTTACCTTTCCGAACTGAATAATTCGGAAAATGTGCACTTTTCATGTTTTACAATATGCGAATTTTCATCTCAGAATTGCAATATTATTATACTTCCATACAAACATAAAAAAATATAAGCGTTCAGACTTATTTTTGGAGTCGTAATTTTTAGATTCTCAAAATAAAATTTCTCAATACTTCAGTTCTGTACTTGTAATTTTTTATACATGATATTCTCCAAAATTATCACGATTTACTTTTTTTAAATTGTATTTGTTTGTTTAAATTTAAAATTGTAAATTTGCACTCGATTTACATAAAAACTGCCTAAACCAGGGTTGTCAGATTTTTTTACAGCTAGCCCGCTATCTAGGGACCGAAAAAAACGCCAAAATCGCCATCTTTCTTTCCCGTATCGCCAACGAGATTGGTGCGTGCAAAAGTACTTGGAGACGCGAAAATTCGAAAATATTGTGAATTAAGCGTTCTACGCCTTAAGAAGTTAATGTTTTACCTTTCAGTTTACAAGAAAATGATAAAAACTTGTATTTAAACTGTATTACGCACATAAAAAAAGTCCAATGAATGTAAGCGAATGAAAGCATAATTATGAAAGAACAGTGAACAAATTTTTTATTGAAACTTGCCGAAACAAAAATTACTTACAAACAGTCTCAGAATCCAAAAATCGGCAAAAAAATCGCCATCGCCAAATGAAAATTTTTCCGCGCAAAGAGTTGCGAAAAATTGCCAATTCGGCGAAAAATCGCCAAGTCTGACAACCCTGGCCTAAACTGTCATTCGACGAGCGGACCCAACCCTCACTCTAACGGTCTTCTTCCCTTCTCCTTCACTTCTCCTCTCCCCTTCCTTCGCTACTTTCGCCAGTCACTGCCAGGGGGCCGATTCTCACATGCAAGTTCGCCATGTTATTTTATATGTGAAACTGCATTTGAGAATAGGCCCCCAGTCACTTGTTGATCGTGCATCGCGCTGTGTCGCGTCCGTCGCCTGCGTGTATGTACGTACGGACATCTGTTTGTTGATAGTCCGACGCGATGTTTCTAGTTATTTCCGAAAAACATTCAGTGCGTCGTCGCGATTCGGTCGTAAATCACGATCACCGTACACGGTTCGTCGCGGGATTCGTGGAAGCAGCGGCTTGTAAAACTTTTTGCGGTGAAACGCGGCCATTTTGCGAGTTGGCGGGAAAGACGATGCATCGTTCTCGCTCGCGTCAGTGGCGTAGTTCGTGGGGGCGCAACCACTTACGATGAATAAATATTGAAACTGAATAAGAATATTGGAAAAGTGGAAGAAATTGATAAATTGTGATTTAAAATACATAAAATAATGTTTGAATATTGATAGTAAAAGAAAATTCCGAGTTTTGCAAATTCAGTCATGGAAAATTCATGATAAAATTACCAGAAAATTGCAATATTTCGATTTCCTAATTGTTATATCAAAGGCAATCTAAAAAGTGAATTCGAAATTAAAAATGAAAAGTACAGAAAAAAAGTTTGTCGAATATGATAAGAATCAAAGAATTTTCATTCCAGACCTAAAAAATTAATCATTCGACACTACGTAATTTGAGTTATTTAATATAAATTCTGGAAGTAAGACGAAATTCGGACTTTTGCTAATTTTATCAAATGATAGGAATAAGAATGATGATTTAGTGTCTCGATAGTTGCAAAATTGGATTCCGAAAACCAAAATAATCGATTAAGAAAATAAAAAGTCAAACAATGTTGAAATAAAAATTTTGAAACTTTCAGAACCAAATTTGAAAATAGCATAAATTAAAAATTCCTACTTTCAAACAATTTCTACACTTGAAAATTCGAAATCATTTGAGCTGTTTCTTTTTTCAGAAATCCCACTCTAAAAATTTTTCTTGCATGCCTTCTTCGCAATTTACAGAATTCTATCTAAAAGTATTTCATTCGCGATTTTGGGTCGAAAAACCTGGAAAGTAGAGTGTACAAAGTGGCAATTTTCAACGTTGGATCGTCAAGGATGACCATAATAAGGATTCAGGTGATTTCGTCGTCATCGCAGCCGTTTTTTTCGTCAATTTCACAAAGGTAAATGAATTTTTTCAACACAAATTTGGCAATCTCCACGCTCGAGGAATCTCCTCTCTCCCACCAGTCGCACAATATACTATTAAAAGCCCAAACAATCACTGAAACCCACCTCTATTAAGCCGCAAACTACGATTAAAGTGTGAAAATTTAAGATAATCGTAGCACAATATTAATTTTTCCTTTCAGGAATTGCCTCCAATAATGTTGTCAGTCCAAAAAATAGAATTATGAATCTTTCAATGTATAAATCGCGATGTATCGTGACCTTAAAAATAACCCTAGAAAACTTTGTTCAGAAAAATGAATACGGAAATTTTGTATCTTTTTTAAATGTGATTATAAAATTTTTTGCAGTAGTTAAATTTTTTCAACCCCTAAACTGCAACTTATCGCAACACAAAAACTACCCCTATCACAAGGTAATTTATTTCGGAAAAACTGGTACGAAAATCGAATCAAGGAAAAGTTGATCGGATTTTTCGAATTCTAGAGTAACAAACAATATTTTTTACAACCCTAAAAAAGTACCAAAATCTACTCCTATTGAGCTGAAAACTACACTTGAAGTGTAAAAATAGGAGAAAATTATAACGCAGTATCGATTTTATTTAGAAATTACTTCTAAAAACTTCGTTGGAGCGAAAAAAAGAATTATGAATCTTTAATCCCTCAAACTGAGGCGTATCGTAACCTTAAAACTACCCCCTGAAAACTAACTTTGTTTGGAAAAACTAGTACGAAGATCGAAACCAAGTGAAGGTAATTCGATTCGTCGAATCCTAGAGTAGCGAACAATATTTTATAAAACCTTAAACAATTTCCGAAACTCACCCTTATTGAGCCGCGAAGTACGCTTGAAGTGTGAACATTTAAAAATTTCGGAAATTTCGATAATTTTCGAATTTTCGGAATATTGATAAATTTCCAGTCATTTTGAGAATATCAAGAATTTCGGAAATTTTTGTGGTTGTTGGAAATGTTGTGAATTTCCGGTCATTTTGAGATCTTGGGAAATGTTAAGATTTCGGAAATTTTTAGAAATTTTAATAACTTCGGTGATTTTTGAAAAATTAGGAACATTCGGAAATAATAAGAATTTGAAAAATTTTGGGAATTCTTGAAAATTCGGAAAATTTCCAGAATTTTTGTCATCTTGCAAATTATGTACGAAAGTTAGAAAAGTTCACTGAATTTGATGAATTTCGGAAATTTTCTGAATTTTTAAGATTTCTCGGAATTTCATAAATATTGAGTATCTCGAAATTTGACAAATCTCGGAATTGTGGGAATTTCAAAAACTTTGCGGAATCTTCAAATTTTCGAGAATTTTCGAAGCTTATAAAGTTTCGAAATTTATTTCAATCAAAATTTTTACAAAGTCTGAAAAATTTCTGAAACGGGTGCAAAAAAATTCCCCAAAACAGTGCTCAAAACATCGTTTTGGGAGTGCAATAATTATATATCGAAATTCTAGGAACGTTCTAATTTATCGTAAATTTTAACTGTTCCTATCATCATACAGTCACACAGAAAACCCACCAAAACTGAAATCGAAACAAAATTCCAAAAACCACTCCAAAAATCGACCAATCGCCATTAAATTCCCAGGTAAACTTGCCCAAAATAAAAAAAAGCGGAAGCGTTTAAGCGCATTAGAAAGTGCTGCTTCATCCGGGTGCTTTATCCGGGAAGCTGTACGCGGGCCTGCTAAAAGCTCGTAACAATCGTCGAGAATGCGCTCGGCGATAGAACGATTAAATCTAATACCATTAGGTCCAAAACTTAGGGTAATTATATATCTATCGCTGTATCTGTTGCAACTTGCACGTCCTTGACAAGTGTTGCACAGTGCGTGTGCACGACGACGACGACGATCGATAAGCTACTGTCAAAATCTCTCTCCGAGGTACTCGATCACGGGAATAACGTCACAGCCAGATTCGACTTCCGTAAGGCACCACCAGGCATTCTTTTTTTGTTCGTCAAAAATTTATGACCCTCGCAACGCGGATCGTTCTTTCAATTTAGATTCGTTCCAAGACTGATTTACCGTTCCTTTTCGAGTCCGCGCTGTCAATATTAACGGTCAATTCATGTTGGACATATTTCTCGATGGGCGAGGAAAAAATTGTCCTACCTACGTTTTACGAGGGAGTGATTGACGGTGGTGGGCTGTATTGAGTAATGATTTGCGCGATTTTGAGGGGCTGCGGGTTTTTTGGATCGGTGCTGGTGTTTTATGTTGGGGTTGGCAGGTTTATGCGGTTTTTGCAGGTTTACTGGGGTTTTTGTTGGACTGATTGCGTTAAAGATTTTTGACGATTTTTTCACTTGGTGTCGTGTTTTGTGGGTTGTGGGTTTATTGTTTTTGTTTTGTTTTTGTTTTTGTTATTTTTGTAGAGTGAGAGAATTGTTTCGATTGTTGGGAGATGTATTTTATTTTACCAATGTTTTTATTCGAACTGTGAACGATACATTTATTAATATCGCTTTGTATAGGGAACGTAAGAGTTAGATAATACAAGTAGTAAATTGAAACTGAAGATGTGGAACTGCCGGTAATTTTTGGTAAATTTGCATGTATATAGATGCAAGATTACCGTGAATTACCGTTAATTATGAGCCACTTCACATCTCTTATTGGATTGGAACTATTGAAGTTATCAGTTTTTTATAGGAAGCGAGTGATTTTTTATTGCAAAAAAATGTTGTCGAGAACTATCGGAAATGTTTTGCAATCTAATAATGCTTGAAATTCGTAAATAATTCCTGGTATGAAAAATTCTTTCATTTTTCAAATGTTCAAATGTGTTACAAAAAAACACCTGTTTGTTTTTTCAAAAAAGTACCCTAGTGATTCTAGTTTTTATAAAAACCTTATGAAAATTAGTATAAAAATTTTTATAAGATCGGTTTTATGAAAGTTTTATAAAATTTGCATTTTTTATAAAGTGGTTTTATAAAAATTTTTTTTGAAGATTTTTAAAAATATGCAAAAATTTTTCTAACCTTTTTTGGATAATTTTGCTAATGTATATACCATTTTCATCAGTTTACGAGGCTCTAGCTCAAATTTCGTTTCGAAAGAAATTAAAAAATTTTTCGGAGGTAGCGGGATTTGAACTTGCGACCTTTGCATCAGAAATCCGATACTCAACTTTCTCGTCCATAAAATCTATGTCAATTTGGATGCTTTTTTTCAATTTGAGTTGAAGAATTTTCGAATATATAAAATCGTATGTTTTTGCATTTTATAATTGCTAAAAAACGTTACAAACATGATTTTATATTCCCTTGTGTAATAAAAACGTATCAAATATTACTATAAGAGAAATTCCTTATACCAGGAAAGTTTTTTCATAAAAATATGAAAATTTTTATAAAAATTGCGAAGTTTTTATAAAAATGAAGGTTTTATAAGAAAATTAAGAGGCTTTCAATTGTTTTTATAAAAAAACATATGAACTGTATGCAAATTTTGACAGATTAAAAAAAAAACTTTTTTTTCATAAAGTATTCATAAAACCACATTATAAAAATCAAAAATTTTCCATAACTTTTATAAAATGAACCTTGTAAAAAAACGAATTATTAAAAATAATTTACTGATTTTATAAAAAGCTTGCCTGTTTTTATAAAAACTACTATCACCAAAAAAGTATTTTCAATTTCATTTAATCTCGCCAAACACCCAACCAACCCTTACCACCTCGAAAAAACACTTGTTCGCCCCGACCCCAAATTTCCCTACAATCCCCTCCGTCCTTCCCCCTGGAAAACATAATTTTCTCAAGCACAAAAGCGGCGTAGTTGGCCAAGTATCCTCGGTTAAAGTCGCGGTACAAGAGTCGTTGAAAGTTGTGGCGCCAGATGCGTAAGGTAAAATTTTATCAACCCCGTGGCGCACGTCAAAGGCAGGAAGTAATTCATAGCCGCGCCTCGTACGAAGACAAAGCCGGAATTCCCGGCAAAATCCAGACGTTGAAAGTATAGTCGCCCTGATAAAGCACCCACTTATTCGCTGATGTACAGCGTAAAACTTGCGGCATGTACAAACATGCAAGATTAGTTTGGGGGGTGCAGGTTAGCAGCTGTACACCAGGCTAGTTGCGCGCTGGATACGTTCCGAGGGCCAAGCCCTCGCGACGTTATCTACGAACTCACTCATGAATTATAAGATAACGAATCTGCGAGAGTGTTAAATTAATCACAGTCGAATCGGGGAACTAGGTCTCCCGGAATCTCGGGCCGCGGACATCAATGCCGGAAAATTACGTCCCGTTGCAGGACAACGCGCCGGAATGAAATATAAATGGTCGCGTTTTTTCACGAATTTTTGGATTTGGAATTGGAGGGATGTAAGGGTGTATTTCAGGGGTAAAGGGGGGGTCCTCTTGTGGGTTTAAATATGTTCGGAAATGAGGTGAATTTTTATCTTTTTTATTGACGGAATTATTTGGAATTTAACCAAGGATGACATTAAGAATATTTACTTCAAAATATGGAGAATTCTGTACTGCATACTGGAATATTCGATAATTTTATATGAATTTCGGCAAGACTGTAATCAATTTGAAATATCGATTGATCGAAAATTGAAATTCATCTCGGAACAACAGCCTTGAGAAAATTTATTTTTTCATTTTATGTTTTTTTATGATTTGATTCAAACGAATTTTATGACGAGTTTCTTGATGATTTGATTCGAATTTCAGAAATATTGTAATACATTTAACATAATGATTTTTTGGAAATTCAAATTTAACTCCAAGAAAAACTTCTTTCGGAATTATTCTTGAATTTATGATGACGATAATTTTTCTATTGAATCTTTAATCATTTATTTCGAATGTCAAATCTTGAATTATTAAAATTTATGAATCGGAGTCGGAAATGAACAATTTTCCAGTCATTTCGATAACGAAATGATTTTAAAAAGTTTCTGTCAACTCCAAATTGTTATCCATTTATGAAACATTTTGAGTTTTTACTAATATGGAGTAATTCTGAAGTTTGGAGAAAAAAAAAAAAAATGAAAAATTTGACAAGATTACACTCAAAGATCCGTGTATTCATAAGTTTTAACTATAAGTTGCATGTTTCTGTAGGTAGGTACGTGAACTGATTCAAACTCCCAAACAAAATGAGTTTCTAAATAAGAGGAGAAAGGTACAAATTACTAGTGGCTTCATTTTTGTCCGAATTCAAATTCCTGTAGGGGAAAATGTTATTCTCACGCCGTACAAACACGTCGATGCAAAACGACGTTTTTCCAATCCACTTCTAATTACGCTCCCTCCACATTTTTGCTGAAAAATCCTCTTTTTCATTCTTAATCCGCCCAGCGGACACTTTGAATTTTTTTATCCACCGGATAATTGGCAATTTCAGCGACCACGCTAATTAGCCGGTAGACCTCCCACGCAGACGAGAATATTTCGAAAAGTCGAGCCCTTTTTTCTCCGAGTTCCGACACTCGACTGACGTTCGATTAAATTTTCATACATTGCATTATCGTAACTTTGAGAATGACGTGAAGGGGAACTTTTGGCATGCTTAGTACTGCTGGAATATTTTTTATCTGATGAAAAAGTCTTCTACATGTATGTGGTGTCATGCGTGTCGTCAATTGTTGACTAATTTTTGATTGATTGATTTTAATTGATCAATTTTTGATATAAATTGAAACATTTCTTCCGCGCAAGACATCATATTTTGTGTCGTATTTGGAACAACTGTTAATCACAATTAAATTTGGAGCTATGAGACTGCAAAAAAACGACATAGGTGCTATCGGGGAAATTCATCCCATCTCAAACCTAGATTTTGCGATTGAATTCGTACGAATTCCCGGCGTTCGCTGGCTTGTATCCACGATCCTTCTATTTCTTGAAATGTATCTCGACGAGCGAAGCTTTCGGTAAACGTTGTTCGGCTTGCTTGTATGCGCAGCCGGTGTTTCTGGGTAATTTTGTATTGAAATGAAGCCGGCATGTACCGGATACGAACGAGAGTAGAGTTCATTCACTCGAAACGATCATATTGTGAATGCAACTGTTTTTGAGTGCCCGGGCATCTTCGCTGTCTACCCGAAATTGCCTTGATTGTCGACGACAAGTTCGTCCCCGTCATGCGGAAAGAGAAAAAATGGTTTTGGAGCAGGTCCCAGTTTTGGATATTCTGCTCTGTTTGGAAGATTGGGGTCTTACAACAGTTAGGCAGAGGGAGAAGAAGAAAGAATCGAATTGCTATTGAGGATGAAAATATAAATTAGGACATATGTATCCATGGAAAATCATTCGTGTAGCATCAACAGAGATTTTCTGTTTCTATGTGCGCAGAAAATCGATGTACATGAAAAGACGAAACGATAACCGCACGTCTCTATTGACAATGCACAGAATTTTAAGAGTCAACTAGTCGTATTCATTCAACTATTGAAATTTCAGAGTACATGATTTTGAAATGTTCCTAACGATTTTTTAGGAAATATCATCCCAATAACTTGGAACAGAAGTGTAAAATGTCTCGACCTTGAGCACATCCCTTCACTTGTCACTAATAGGGACACTCTCTTTTGCATGAGAAAAAATTGCGAATCTTAACTCATTGCTCGTTGGTTCGTATACAGATCCCTTCAATCGATAATAATAACCTAACGTCTATGATGTTACATAATTTCGCATCAAAGACCAAGGGAAGCGTACAAAGGGCAAGTGTGTTTTGAAGCAGGTAATGCGCAATAAGTGAGTTTGCGCGCATACAGTAACCTTTGGGTTCGTGCTTTATACGAACTTTAAGGGGTACGAGCCTATCGATAAGACGACAATTTTTTGTCATTTACTAAAATTGGAAGCCCGTGATGAAATATTTAGTCGAATTTGATTTAAGGCGATCACTTGGGACGGAGTTGCAGTGATAAAATATCATTATCATTGAGAGGTATTAAGACTTTGAACGTTGGTTAGGTCGTTGTCAGGATTTTTCTGAGATCGAAGCGCGAGTTGGCGAAAATGACTAGTTCGACATCTCAGACAGTCAGAATTTTGAGGGACAATTTTCAGAAAAATCGATCAGAGAAGTGACTCACATTATTCAGTGTGTTTATAAAATCAGAATTGCGTATAAATATCGACGGGCGGGGCGAGGGGGGGGGGGGGGGGGGGGGGGGAAAGGGGGGGGGGGGGGGGGGGGGGGGGGGGGGGGGGGGTGTATGTCCTCCTCATAATATCAGGAGCGACCAAAAATGTCAATTACCCCCCCACCCTCTCTTCTGCCGCGTTATTATCATCAATTCGTATTTTCAAGCTTTTAAGCATATATTTCCGAACCCAAAAGTAAAAATTTTCAGTTGTGCAGTTTGAAAAGATCTATGTTAAAAAATCAGAATTTGTCCAGAATGACACAAATTTGTGAGAGATCTGAGAAAAGGAAGAAAAAAAAATTTTGTTCGAGGTGGGGTTCGAACCCAGGACCTTTGAATAACTTACTGATTTCGAATGAAAAAATGATGACTATTTTAGATAATGATGTAAAATGTACTTTTGATTTGAAAAAAAAATTGTCAGAAGTGGGATTCGAACCCACGCCCTCAGAGAGGACCAGAATTCTCGAACCCAGTATTTTGCTGGGAAGGATTGAACCTTGAGTCTGGCGCCTTAGACCGCTCGGCCATTCTGACATGTTATTTAGACATGTTAGAGTGGCACAAACTCAATTTTGTAACTCGTCATGATCGGAATTATTAAAATTACTCACTGAACGATGACAAAATAATTGTTAATAAGTGAGTGGGAAAATTGTTGATCAAATTTCGATATATTTTTTCGATCAAAGTGTAAATAGTAATTAATAGTACAGTAGGGTTAGAACTTCAGTATAGGTGGCAAACAAGCAACAATTATAATAGATCTAACCTTTTTGTTTTTGGTTAGCTGTTCGGTATAAAAGGTTTCTACATCCAAATTTACGGGATCCTCCCCTATGTAGGGATGGTTTTGGGGGCAGTTTTCTGGTTTTTTTTTCCGTTTTTTGCTAGTGATTTTAATTTTTATGGAAACCTTATAAAATTATTGAATAGATTTTATTTGAAAAAAAAAAAAAAAACATGAGATCAATTTTATGAAACTTTTAGAAAATTTTATAAAAATGTACTATTTCTATTTAGGGATTTTATAGTAACGTTTAGAAAAAATGTTAATTATGGATCTCGAATTTTTATAGAAAAAAATGTTCCATTAACTTGTTATAAAATCACTTCATGAAAAAAGCACATTCCATGGCATTTTTATGAAATTGACTTTCGAAAAAAAAGTGTATGAAAATTGATGAATCTTATAAAAGTTGCATAAAAGCCAAAATCACTAGACATTTCAGCGTTTTCTATGAATCAATCCAATTAATCATGAAAATATTCTTCATATTGAGAATTTTACTATCTGAGTGCTCCCTAAATTTATTCGAGTAAAAATCCACTCAGTTTGAGTGAAAATCTTGCAAATCAAACTTGAGTGAAAATTCAACTCTAAATGAGTGGAATGTCACTCATTTTTAGTGATATTTCACTCTGAAAACCATAGTCTAATTCGAATAATTTTTTTGAGTGAAACGTCACTCTACAAAGAGTGAAATTTCACTCATTTCGAGTGGACTTCCCACTCAATCTTGATTTGCAGGATTTTCCCTCAAATTGAGTGAATCTTCACTCTAAAAAATTTAGGGTGTGACAAAATATTCCAAAAATTCGACTATTTCGCATAGTAAATTTGTCGTCCAATTATAGTGTTTGTAAACTGCGCAGTTTTTAATAGTTGTAAGACAATTTAACGTAATCAGCGTACTATCGTGAAACGCAATTGGATTAGCAACGATTTCCCGGGTTTCCACTTTTTCGGCCGGGTAATTAAATGAAATTAAATCCGCCCCCGTGCGGTATTGCAACTTCCGCGCAAATGTGGATGAGGTCCGACGCCACGTGCATGACGCCAATATGACAACAGAAATTCGCGCTGCACAACGGTGCGTTTAACGTTTACCACGCTCGAGTGCTGATTTACAGTAGATAAGCGTTAACGAAACGGGGAAATCTTCCGTCCGTACGCGAGAATTAAAACCGCATAGTCGAAATGGACGTGGTCGAAATTTCCACGGGGCTTAAGTGTTCGAATAATCATTTAATGTAAAATACGGTTTGGTGAATCCGCATTGGAAATCGGGTTTTTTCGGATTGAACGTTATGAAATTGGTCTAGTTGGTGTCCGAAGGTGAATTGAACGATTTTACTTGTGCGCTGTTACACTGAGATAGAAAGTTGGACAACTAGAGTATTATGTAGCTTAAACCAAAATACGTCGTAATTTTGGCGTGGAAAAAACCTCTGAAATTTGCGATGACGCCGCAGCACCCACATCCCTACGTAAAGTAACTTCGAATCTTACGAAAGGTCAAGGTGCCCACAACAATTTTTATTCGCTCCAATTTCATCGCAATACAAATTTATACGCTTGAACAAACTTTCTCGCATTTCTATATCCCCAGCTTTTCCACTTTAATGCACATTTACAATACAAGATTTTTTTGCGAAACTCGAACGGAGAAAATCTTGCGAGAATATTTGCCAGGGATCATGCTAATGTCAGTCATTGAGAGTGTTTAGTTTGTTTTACCCCAGTGCCAATAATTAAGCAAATGCGGTTCCATCGTTCTCCTGAGTGATGAAGAAACCACGGAAGAAATGGGGGAAAAATGCCGACAATTTGCGCGAAACATTGCGAATTTTCTCGAGTATTTTTCTGGCTCCGCTGAATCTTTTCGGTGGCATCGGCGGCAGACATTACATGCAATTATCTGGTATCAAGAGAGCGAAAAGTTTCTTTCTTTTTCCGTATCACGCCATTTTTATCCGGAAAATTCCTCGGCGTGCACGAAAGAAAAAAAAATACAATACGCGATTGAGGTCAGAGCCGCATTTTTACATTTTCTTTGGACTACCCGAGTAGAGTGCACATTTTATTCATTCTTGTTCGGCTTTTCAAAGTTTTTTATTGTCAACTCGCACCTGGAAAACTTGCACGAAAAGCTTTACTATGTACTGGAATTTTTTCGACGGGAGTGTGAGCTAATGGTTGAAATTCAAATTTTGACAATATTTCAAACATTGAGGTGTTTGAAATTTTGAAGAAGGAGAATATTAACAATTTATCATCATTTACAGTATTCTGATTGTTGCTGATTATTGTTGTTATATGAATTGAAATTTCACCGGAGTTTGGTATGCTTGATGAATTGAAGCTTTTAGTGGAGTTTTGCAAGTTTTCGAGTTTTTAAGTTTTCTATCTGACGAATTTTCGATGCAAATTTGGAAATGAAAGGTTCAAAAATGAGGACACTGCAAATTCATAATTATTTACATTTTCCTGGTTGTCGTTGGTGCATGAAAAGTTTCATACGAATAGCGCATGTACGTAGTTTTTATTACCGCATTTGTTTTGTACTTTTCTGCCCCAACGCGAAGCACAAAAACCGAATGTGCTTTTATTAAACAACACTTCGAAACGCGAGTACGACTGTACGAAAGCGGTTTTTATGAAATCTTCATTTTGCTCGGGGGTGAAAACTCATTCAATTAGTCAACGTGTCTACTGGAAATATTCAAATTTGACAATGAAATAGTCAAATCCGACAATGAAATAGTCAACGAGTTGACTATTCAAAATAGTCAAAATTGACTAATTTGTAGTTAAATGTTACTAATTGTGTTGGTAAAAATTGACTAATCGTAATATAATTGACAGTCAAAGTTTGCTTATTGAAATAGTCAAATGAGGCTAATTCTAATAGTTAAAATCAACCTATTTCAAGTCGAAAGTGATTAATCGAAAAAATTGAGAATTTCAACACAATATGTAGAAAACGAATTCCTTCGCTCTGTGAAATCATAATTTTTCCATCACTGCCAAAGCACCTGAACGATACTTTCTCTGCCCCCAAAAAAATTGCCGATCATGTAAAACACACGGATCACGAAAATATCGAGACAAAAACGAAATCGAAAAAATATGTAAACACTGGGAGGGACGGAGTTCGTGATAACGCATTCAAATACATACAGCCAAAAAAGCCACGTCCCCAAGGAGCTCTTTTGCCAATAGAATAGTAGGGAACGTTTCACGTGGGATTGTAGGTATCAATTTATGCACATGCATTGTGCCAAACCTAAAGTAAAATGGCAGAAAATCAGTTTTCGTGATATTTTTAGCTTGTACCTGATACGCAACTTCCCTTCTGCATGAGAAGTGGTACTGAATAATGCATTCACTTGCTACTTTTTTACACGAGGCGTACGCGAACTTGAAAAACTGGATTAAAGCGTATAAACACAATCAAAGTTCGACTTCCGGGTACATTAAGCCCCGGAAACACGAAAAGTAACGAACTAGAGAGCATGGACCATTATCGTGTAATCCCTGCTTTTTTATATGCAAATTTATGTAAATGGTTAGTCGCTAGAGAAAATTTTTGCGATTTAAATGGATGTAACGGTGCTAGCCATAGGATAGGTCATGCATTTTTTATCTTGGTGATGATAACTTATGATAAATGAAAAAATCATCGTAGTATGGAAGTTTGCAATTCTGTTCGTTTCTGATTTCATCTAGTTTCGAATTAACATATCCAACACCAGTACAATCTGACCTGAATCCAGAACCATCAAAACTGAGGAAAACTCGCAATTCTCGGGCAATCTTCGATTTCCGGAGTGTGAATTTATGTAAACGTGGGTCTGTTTATGGGAATTCGAAATTGAAGTTCAATATATAGATACTCGCGATCGTATGCAGACGGTCTCTTCTACTGGAAAATCCCGTTCTAGACGGAAAAGAACTCGGGAATACATTTTTCACGTGATAAGTAACTTTCCGAAAAAACGCAAAAATTTACATCCCTTGGAAAAACAGTCCATGCATCAGGGAACATTTAACCCCCTCGGAAACGCGATTCCGGTGGTCTATAGATCATGAAAGATTTACAGATACTTGAATAGTGTGCTTCGTTCGTGTGAAGCACGTCTATGGTCAAACGAATGTAAATTAAAACACACGAGCTGAATAAATACGACTGAACTGTCATCAACTGTCGTCTGATTGACTTTGGTTGATTGATTTGTCGTGTGTAAAAGGTTTACTACGGACATAATTCCAGGATGGAAAATATCTATTTGAATGCGGATTCAATTATGTAAGACGAAATGTATTGAAATCGATCCTAGCAGATTTTTTGCCCGTTTACCACAAAATAACCAGAGCGTGTGTCATAAGCAGGTGAAAATGAACATATTTTCCCCTTTGCATTTTTATCGTAGGTACGCCCCTCTCCTGGAAAATCGCTCATAAATAATAAGTAGCGTCATAGACACCCTACATAGCGATCTTCGATGCGACCGCGATTCCGCGTTTTTCCTTCTAATTGAGTCAATTTCGTCAGGAGGACGAATTTCGTACTCACTCGAATTTATTTTATCAACTTTTTCATTTACTCCTGTAATTAGATATTTTCCGAAAATTGAAGACTCAAGCAGTTTTTTCCTACAAAATCGGTTCTAGCAGTTTTTTTTGCCCGTTTACCACAAAATAAACTAGGCGTGTGCGATATTTAGGTGAAAATGAGTATGTTTTTCCCTTTGCATTTGTCACGATCGCGAAATAAAATCTTCTGCCGCTTCTCCTTCCTTGAGGATCCAATAGTTGACGAAGACTTGGGAGTAATTTAATCCAGCAGGGACAATAACATAGAAAACGATTTCTTCCAACATAATCTGATTATTTTCATTCCTCGTTTTTCCAATCTCTTTTTCGAGATAAATCCCCTTCTGCGGAGAAAGAAATCAGGAAAACCTACACAAAAATACTTCTTTTCTCTGAAGAAAGACAATCAAAGCAATTTAAAAATTATTTTCTACACAAAAGCAACATTGTAAAAACTTCACCTATATTCCAGCACTTTTCACCATTTTACATTTTCATTATTATTTCCAATTACTCCAGCTTATTTGAGCTCAAATTACGTATGCCACTTTTGAACGTAACAAAAATGGAAGCTTCGACGGAAGATGGGAAAATACTGTAGTGAAGTTGTTTTTCCGTATTTTCTGGATAATATAGTACACGTGGTGTACAATCGATGGATTAAACGACTGCTTGGAGGTTTTACGACTGTACTAAAGCTGCGCCAAGTTTATTGAATTTTTATACAACTTCTAGCCAAACGCTGCATTTTCTGAAAAATAAAGACTTTGAAGGGAAATTAATTGTCTGAATATTCTGACGCGGGGGGATTTTTAGCCCGTGAGAACTATTACCCGGGTCTGCATGTAAGTGATCTTAAAATTCATGAGTTGCTTTAGATGAAGTAGCGCGCTGTGGGGAAATGTTTATTCAGTGTAATTAGAAACAAAAAACGAGGACCATCAAAGGTCACGTTTCGAATGAAATTTGTCCGTGGGAGCGCGGAGCACGATGCGTTTAATGCGCTTGTTTTCGGTTCGTTTCTCCGAGTAAAGACGCGCCTTGCATAAGGCGAATCGGTGATGCAAATTCGTGGAAATGGTGGAATGATAATAATGAGTCAGAGATGCAAATTGCCTAGAGATAATCGCTTATAATGATACCGAATTTTATATTTGGTAATTTTTCTAGTATGTTTGCAATTTCATGAAATTTTGCGGATTGCAGAATTTTAGCAACAATCACAACAATTTGAGAATTTCGCGAAAATTCTGAAATTTGAAAGTCATCCAAATTTTGATAATTTCAGAGATATTTGAAGATTTTTCCAGATTCTATGCAATTTTAAACTGTCCCGAAAAAGTTGCTCACTTTAGCACAAAATTCTCCGTAACCTCGAATTGAATTCCACAAATTCGTTTTTTATACGACGCGGCATCGCTAAATCAGGACGTCTCGATTTTTCTACTTCCTCGACTCCGGAGGCGATCGATATCCGATCCGGCTTTGGCATATTTACCTTTAATTCGGTTCACTAAAAAGCCTATTTCGGGATTCGATTTCGAATTTTCAAGGGATAAAAAATTGACAATTTTCCCGGGGTAAAAGCGAATCATATTTCCCCAGCTGCTGTAGCGGAACGTTTCAAGTTAATAATTAATTATTTTTCGATAATCGCAGCTCGACTTTACAAGTTCAATTCGACCTTTGATCGCGTCAGTCGCGGTTCGTTCCTCTTTTGTGCTTTTAATGGAGGCATTAGCGATAGATTTTCATTCAATCTATTACGACTTCGCGGGTCGGCGATTTTTCACCGCTTATTCGATCATCCGTTTTCATCTGGGGATGCATTGCCCTAGATAACGAATTCGTTTGTTTCGTCATGTTCTTTAATGGTCTTGCGATAATTCCTCGTGCATTTTTGTACATAAATTTTTCATGCAACAGTGAATTATCATATTTGATGAACAAAATCATTAGTAACGATTAACATTTTTGGATACATACTCGCTGAATGAAATAATCATCAGCTGCAGCGAGAAGCTTCGAATAGATCAATACATGAATTTGAGGTTAACGAATTATAGGTTGATACGTGAATTTTCATACATGATTTCTCTGGAATGTTTCCATGAGGATTTTTCGGTCCTCATGGAAAGTATTAAGCATTTCCTAAATACATCTGATCCAATTGGGATGGAAAGCTAGAGGCAAAAATGACCCATTTTTTGAGTTGCCAAAGCAAACATCTCTTCAAACACCAAGGGAAGCTCGGAATTACTAATGCAAAAGCATTTTATCTTGTACATTTTCTCGCCGCATTTTCCGAGCTTGCATCTTCTTTCCCACTATTTCATGAACCCATCGGACCGAACACAATCTCAAGGATATTTTTACGTTCGTCCTTTTTCGGGGCGTCTACGCTCTTGTGAGTGTCGTCAGATATATGCCCATTCAACGGCGTTCGAAATTGCGCCGGGTCAATACCTCGGTTTCGCAAGGAAAGACGTGACCAAGTTGAATAATTCCTTTGTCGACAACAATAACTTCGAAGATTCTGGTTAACAGTATTTTCACAACTTCATCGGCGAAGCCACGAAAAAACATGTGGAACACTTTACAAAAATCACATGTACAATCGTATAAAAGTTCCATAAATCATCAAAAAATCTCCAATCAATCTTGCATCGAATGAATAAAGTTGCAGTCACGTCCGATATGAGAAGTAAACTCATCAAAAACGTTGCAAAGTGTGCATTATACGTGAGTATCGTTTTGCTTTTGTTGGACGCACCAGCACCTAAAAAGCATTCACGTCTTAAGAAAGAGCTGCTAGTTTTGGTCGAGACATTGTTTCGTAGGAAAATTACATTTCAGAATGATGCGAGTATCAGTAAAATTTGATGCCGCGGTGAAATTTTTTCGCTCTCGGGAAAGAGCCTCTTAAAAATTCGAAATTCGACTAGCAAAAGCTGGCGGAAATGATGGAAGTGGTGGATAAGCCCCAGACCGAATTCCGGCGTGGCGCGATTTTACGCGCGGGGATTTATTCGTTCCGGCTCAGAGTCGTGTATTTGTAGTTTGCAACGAAGAAAGGAAAAGGGCTAGTTTTTTGTTTAGAAAGGTTACAAATGAATATGAGTAGTGAGGTTAGGTTGGTTTTTGTTTAGTTATCTTTTATAAAATATTCTTTGAAAAATTTTTGGAAGCCCCACTTCCACTGTATTTTCGACTAACTAGGTAACTTCGACTTCCGAATCCCTTTGGACGTTTGTCCAAATGTTTTATTCGTACGAAGTGTATATGTACTATTGAGAATTAATGAAAGTGAAAGGAAGTTAACGACAAATCATTGGGAATCGATAGAAATAAGTGGATTCAGTGAAATCAGTGGAAGTTACATGAATCAATAGAATTGAATTCTGGAACTTGTTCCGTTCGATCGTCGAGGACATAATTCATACAGTTTGAAACTTTACACAAAACACGTGAAATTGTGTACTGCGTAAAGTTCGCGATCGCATCAATAATGTAACTGATGGCCGAACAGCGAAAGTCTTAAAATAGACGGCAAAAACGTGATCGAAACGTCGACGACAATAAAAAATGTTCACATCGAATCCAATTTTCGTCACTTTGAAACTCCATACATTCTCAAAATAAGCAACAACTTTTTTTCGAATTAAAAACGGGGCAAAAAAATGTTCATCTACTTCTAAAAATCGAAAATTCAACGATAATGAATCTTGAAGCGTCCTTTAATGCTTCGTTTCCCCGCTGAAAAACTGCCGGAAACTTGGTCGGAAGAATCTGCATTAAGTCATCCTCCCTTATCGATTGTTCGCAATTTCCAAAAGTCAAATGGCAGTGGTCATACGCCCGAGTGACTTGTCCCTCGGAACTTTGCGACACTGCAGACAGCCCTTCGGTTAGTTAATAACAATGTTCCCACACACCGACTCAGGCAGAATAAGCATTTCATTGCGGAAAAGTAACACTCGAGTTGAAAAAGTTGGGAAACTTTTCCGTGTCCACGGATGAGATTCCGAAAGAACTCGAGAAAGTTTGTAATTGCGGAGTCACAAACGTCGCGCTACTCCATTACTTGACAAGAGGAAAATTCGTGCGAACTTTAATTATTTTCACGGAGCGTTCGGGTATTTTCTTTCGAGGAAAGTATTTTTTTTACCAGCATTCCATTTACGCCCTTGAATTATACGCAAATTAAACTCTCGAGAATTTCGTTTAATTCGCCATGTAATTTACAACGTAGTACTTTCGCTACTTTGAATTAATTAAAGGGCGGAAATCTTTTAGCGTTACTTTATGATGTGATTTTTTGTACTTGCATAAGAGCAGGAATCTGATTTTGTTATTATGCATTTATTGATTTTCTGTTAAGAGTAGTTTTGGTGGTGAAATCACGCGATTTTCGGATTTATCGATTATTTATTGTTAAATATATTTGGGATAGAAGAATTTGATCTTCGATGTAGATTAATTGACTTATTTTTAATGTTTGTTTTATTTTCTGTTTCAGATAGGAGCTTGAGTCACCAGGGAATAATCTGCAAGGTAAGAAATTGGAGATTCAAACTAGTTTATAGTCGTTATTAAACTTTAATTCTAGTAATCATCAGTTTAACGCACAAAACTAGGATGATAAAATGATAGGTCGCTACGGACTTGATATACTCATAAAATGTAGTTCGTCGTATAACGGAACGAGCGTAACGCGCATAAAAATGCTTTTGGGACGCAATGATTTACATGTATAATTAATTACTGAAGATTCAACGCACATGCAAATTTCGCTTTCGGATAATGCTTCATGATTTGATGAATTTATTTCATGCAATAATTATTCATGTCATATGCGATTCGATACGAATAATGACGATTTATTCTTCTTCTCGATGATTTGTTGGGAATTGCTTTCTGAAGCGAAATTAATTTTTCGAAGATTTTGAAACCATTCGCATTGATCGTTCTCTTTACACAAGAAGTGGCTGATTTCACATATTTTTTCGGCGCGAGTAATATCACACGAAGAAATCCAACGCGCTGAGATAATGAAAATATGACGGGGGTTCGTCACACCCTCTTTCCCTGGAATGTCTTTGTGACGAGTTGAAACCACATTAATTTCCATTTCTCGCGAAACCCGGAATGTTAACTAACCGCGAAACATTTTTTCCTGGCGTCTCTTCAAGTGCACTCAATCAAGTAATCAGAAAAACATGCAAACTCCATTACTCGATTAAATTGCACTGTTTCGGAATGCGCATGTATAAGTTACCAACAAATATGGTTTTCAGTGTGTCGCGCGTCTTATTAACAAATTACATTACATCTTTTAAAGTTTGATCACTGATAATAATCATCTTTTATCATATCAGTTCGTGTTTCTTCGGATTCAACTTGACGTGACTAGATTAAAATCTCGCAATATTATCTGAGAAATTTTATCATGGCATTGATGATGGTGTTTGGAACTTCCAAATTGTTTTTCATAACTTTTGATGATTGTATTTTTTTGTATCTTGAAAAATATAGATTATTTAGGGTAATTTTATAACATTTTCAATACTTTGTTTTTTCTGAATTACCAATTTTTGGTAATCCTTGATATTTGTGATCTTACGGAGGTTATTTCTGGGTTTAGAAAGATGCGATAGAAATTGGGAAGACTATTATCCGAAAATATTGGGATGAAATTTGAAGACCGTTTTGCAATTTTGTAGGAGTCTTCAAAAAATTTGAAAGCTTATCGAAATTGTCTTCAAGTTACTCATCGTTCAAAGTGTTTTCCAGGATTCTTGTAATTTTTATAAAATTTCTTAAAACAGATATCTATAATCAAACATTCTGATTCCGACGTTTGAACTTGACTGGAATTTTGAAAATATATCGTTAATTGAAGGTATGTGTCAGAAAGCATTGATCTAGCTTTCAGGCCATGTCATTACGCCAGAAAATTCGTAAAATTATTCACATTCTCTCGTATTCTCAAAATATTCATTCGTAGAAAATTGTGTGGAAAACACGATAAATTATTATGATATTAGGTAATTTTCTTCAGTCTTAATAGTTTTCCATAATTCTTATCACTGTTGCGAAAAATTGAGTGCTTCTTCGAAAATTTATTGAATCCCCAAAAAATCATTGACCCAGATTCGAATGATTCTAAATTATCAATTCACAATCAGCATCACCGAAGCAAATATTCGCAACAATTGTGATGAAATTCGATATCTTCAATGGCAGAAACTGTGAAACTATCCTTAAAGACGTACTTGACAGATTCCGATACACAATGTTCACCCCAATCTCACGAGAACAACGTCTCGAAATTTTCGCCTCGACCGAAAAACGCTCGGTCACGATTTTTCAATCATCCAACTTTCCATCGAGTGCCCGTAATGCAGCCTTGATTTTTCGATGGAAATTTCGGAAAACATTTACGCGCGCGAGCGCAAAAGGCACATTCGTCACGTCGAAAGATAAAACGATCCATCATCAATCATCGTCCCAAGTCACTTTTTATTCATAAATGCATGGTAAAGAGCAAGTTTGACACAATTTTCGATCAACTTGGCGAGATATAACGCTGGGGAAAAAAAGGGTATTGATGGAAAAAAGCGCAATTACTTGAGGCGCTGGGCGAGCTTAGAGGCCATGCAAATTCGTATTGGTATGCAAATGCAGATCTCTACCGCGTGCATTCCAATGAACCTTTGTCATCCGCTCTCGTTGATCTTTTCCCCTTTTTTTTCTATATTTTCCCATTCCCACGGGAACAAAGACTTTTGAGACTTGTCGATATCAGCCATCTTGGAATTGAAAAATGATCGTTACCCGGACGGAAAAGTTGCCTCGTTTTTATTTTCATCGATAATGGCGGAGAGCGTGTTTCAATAACGTTCATGGATTATTTTTCTCGCAGATTCGATATCTTCGTCATTGTTTTTCGTGACGGGAATTTGCGAATCGCGAGAAAAAAAGGTTCATTAATAATTTTTATGGTAGCGATATTTCACGAACAATATGATTCGTGTAGATTGATAGGGGAGGTGCCCGGTTTGATACAGGCTGTCTGGGATGAATGTGGAGGGATTCATAAATCGCGCGTGCCTGTATAAATCTCGCTAGGGAGCTTCGCATTTTTATTGAGATTGATGAATTATTAGAGACAGTCGGCTGTTAGTGGGTTAATTTTTCTTTCACTCTGGTTCTTTTTCGCGTCAGGTATTTAGATTGTGGGATTTTGTAGGTGAGCTAGTCAGTATCGTAAAGAAATAACCGATAACGGTATTTCTTTCCCCAAATAATCATTTTTAATGATAAAATAAGCATCATCCCGTCTTCTGAGTTGCCCCAAATAATTGAATTTCAAATCATTATTTTCTCGTTCCTCGACTAGACCAAGCAGTTCATGACGTGAGCGACGTTAAACCTTTTGCATCAGGGAACGTTATCCATTAATCGGATGTACCCGAGGGAGGGGAAAAAAGCACGCACGAACGCCTCCGACTTTTCGCGAAAAATAGCAGGAGAGCACTTAAAATCAAGAGCGGTTAAAGTCGCTGGAACGTCGGAGGGTCGAAACGTTGGGGATTTAGCTGCAAGCCGCGAACCCATTTAGCTACCTCGGGCGTGTGTATATTGTGTATCGATGTTAACGTAAATTTTCTTGTCGAATTTTCCCCTACGGCGCAGCAGTATTCTTGCTCTTGGCTCCCGTCGCAAAAACGGAATCGATTTACGACGCGGTTTTTTTCATCTCACTTTTGCCAATAACCGGGAATAAGATGAGTTGACAAATGCGCTTTCGTTCGAATAAATGGTCGAACGGAAGGCTGTCAATGAAGTTTCTTTTTTCGTTGAATTGGAACAAGTTGTCGAATACTGAATACTTGAAAAAAAACTATACTATATGTACTTGAAAACGAAAATTATGATGAATCGTCCAGAATGATCTAGAATCTGGTCGACTCTATTCCGATTTTTCATCTCAAAAATTTGGCAGACAAAGAAAGTCTAGAAAGTTGAAAAAAAATTGAGGTCCGTCCATGAATTCACATCGTGAATTATTGTTGTCCCAATGCATCAAGTCTGAGTGATCTCACAATCATCCCTGATGATATTCACAAAAATGCCTCTTTCAAAAATTACCTTCTTTTCGAACTATGGATGCGTTGATATTTCCACCGGAACATTCGAGCGAACTATCTATTCGCGCAGAAAAAAGAAATTGATGCGCGTTCCGACTCCGCGAACGCGAATCAGCCATGTTTACAGATTACGTTCCTCGGATAATTTAGCTCGAATGGACCGGATTCGCTTCAACTTTTCCCTCCCCCGTCGAATTATAAATTTCAATATCGCTCGTTCGTTATGCGCAAGTTTCTCAGGAAACATTTCTCCTCGCGATGATATTACGAGTTGTCGAACTTTTCGAAACTGCGAGCCTTTTTTCCCCAACAACAGTAAACTTCGAGTTAGTTCTGAATGGAACTTAAGTGGATACCGAAGTTTTCCAGAAACTCGAAAATCCTTCGGTGCAGGAGAGCTTGCATTCGCGTTAAGCTTCGTGAGCAGACAAATTTGAATGGACGCGACGGACGGTTGAGTGCGCGCTCGATTTCGTATTGGCGTTTTTTGAAAAGAAGTAGTGAAAAGACGATTTATTGATTTTTGAACGCATTTGAAAAATGTAGTCATAATGGTCATGTTGGGGTTGAGGTGACTTTTGAAAAGTAATGAAAAAATTTACATCATTTCCGAGGGCCACGAGATTTTGAAAGAGTAACTAATTAGTTTTCTTGTGTTATCACCGAAAATGTCGACGGAATCTGTGGAATTCTTATTTTATGGGGGTTTTACTTCAAAACAATGACATATTTTTCTTGACAATAAAAAATGATCGTCTACAACGATACTTATATCTGGTACGGCGTCGATCGTGTGGTGGACATTAACCTAACTCGTTTTATAGCCCCGGCGCCCAT
>JAPYZK010002355.1:0-14363 GCA_030522785.1 Platygaster equestris | reverse complement strand
GACTCGAACCCGTCTCCTTCCGCTTCAGTGGCCTCAGCCGACCAATCGCCGCGCAGTACCGCTTAGCAATTAGATCGCTTGACCACCGAAGCGGCTAAAAAAAATTTATGTATTTTATTATGAAAAAACAAACAATGTTTTGACCGAGAATACAAAACTGTACCCGTACGAATAATTTACAATTTTGCGCTCGATCATTATAATGTTTTCATGCCTATCATGTTTCAGGTAATTGACCTAAACATAGTGATAAGTGGAATATTGACCATTCATTAGTATAACTCATCTGTCAAAATGAGCCGTCAACCGCCATTATTGTTAAAAGTCCATTTTTAAATAAAAAAAAATTAATAAATGAACAAATATCGAAAGAAAAATTCGAGACTCGTGCCGAAATATAATTTTTCATACATCACTCAATTCAAGGAACATTCATGAACTCATTTAAAAAAAAGAACACTAAAAAAAGTTTCGTCCTATAATTTTCGAAAAGGCGACGATTTTTTCCACTTTTTTGCCGTAAAAATGCGTAAAGTGAACTATTTTCTCATTTCACTTGTGTAAAAACAACAAATTGTTCAACTTCATTTTATCAAAGTCATTAGAAGTAAATTTTATAATTTGTATTGTTTCCGATCGTTTTAGAGCAATTATATTTAATTTCCATTAAAAATATAGAACATTTGAAATGTTTTCATCTCCAATTCAATTACTATTAGAAATAATGATTTTTATGAATTTATTATATATATATAGAAATAATAAATTTCAGAGCCATTATGTATCATTTTCATAAAAAGTAGAGAAAATATGAAATTTTTTCGTCTCCAATTATTATTAGAAATGATAATTTTTCAATGTTTTCTCACTCACCTGACCGAAATGTGTGTTTGCATGTGCGCACGAAGGAATGGCTGCTTCTTGAAAAAATATACTTAGTGCAGTCTGTAACAACAACAAAATGAGAAATTCAATATTTAACATTCATCTTCAATCTATTCATTTTTTTTGCCAATTTTGTAGTTTATTTCATCGAATCAATTACGATGATTAATTTTCTAATTTTACAAAAAAAAAAAAAAAATATATATATATATGAGTTATTTCAAACTACAAATAATAAACGTAAATTAGATTTATATTAATAAATCTTATAGAAATATTATGTACGTTAATATTAATATAAAATTGATCAGTAAACTACGAAAAAATCAGACATCCAACTTTATATCAAAATTCAAAAATGTAAGAGATTAATGTAAAGAACTCAAAATACTCATCTCACAGTTTTAAAACACGGAAATCAAAATTATTTTCATTCGAGAATTCAAATTTTTCAGATTGGCCAACTGTAAAATTTGAATAATTTAGAAAAGAAAAAAAACACGAAAAGATATTATTTTGCCGATATTAGATAAAAATGTAAAATTCGGAAGTCGGTCAATTTAAAAATGTATTGACTGGTAATTAAACAATCAGATATGTAATGATTACGCGAATGAAAAAATTTGTTCAAAAAAATTTGAAAATTTATTTATTCACGAAAGTTTCTGTACAACTGAATTTGAAAACTGAAAAAAATCTGAAAATATAACATACAAGATATTAGATAAAAATGTAAAATTCGAAAGTCAGTCAATTTACATTATCTGACCGATAATTCAAAAATCAGATAATAATTACGTAAATTAGAGAATAATTCATGAATCTGCGAATTGCTGTGCACTTCAATTTGAAAATAAAAAAAAAACCGACAATACCATTTCAAAAATAAAAGAAAAAAGTGTAAAATTCAAAAGTCAGTGAATTTAAGAATTTGCTAACTTATAATTCAAAAATCAAATAATAATATTACGTAAATTAGAAAATTGAAAAAAAAGTTCAAAATTTATCGATTCTCGAAAGTTGCTGTACATTTCAATTCAATAATAAAAACAGAAATCCGAAAATACAATTTTTAAAATATAAGAAAAAAGTTTAAAATTCAAAAGACGACTAATTAATAAATTTCCTGACTAATAATTCAATAATCCGACAATAATTACGTGAATTCAGTGAATCGGAGGATTTTAAAAAAAAGTTCAAAATTTATTGATTCGCGAAAGTTGCTGTAATTCGTGCTCGGAAGGCATGCGATTTCATGCTCTAAAATCACGTTTCTTTCTCGCATTGTAGCGCTCGTTTCCAAGCGCCTGGAAATTTCCGATTGTTTTGTTTGCTCAAGCTTATGGGAGAAGATACGGGCCTGGATCAAAGGGGGGAGGGGATCTAAAAGAGGGGGAAGAAATTTGCTGTTGAAGGGTCGATCGTTCCGCGGCCGGAAACGAGTCCGCGTGTCACGTGCAACTATTGATCACCTTGCTCAACCCGAATTTGATTTCGCAATGCCCTCAAATGTAATTAACGTTGATCTTTCGTCATTAAAAAATTGAAAACAAATGTATCAAAATATCATCATTATTATTATAAATCCATAAATTATGAAATTCAATAAATATGCATTATGATATTTCCATCTGAAAGAAAGAATCCGACGAATCTCATTTTTCATAGGTTTTAAAGTTTTAGAAAATTCATTAATGGTACGATTTAAGAAATTCACAAATTCCATGAAATCGATTTAGAACATATACATAGTATTAAAAATTGATGAATTCTTTATTTTTTCGCAATTCTAGATTTAGCAATTTTGGAAGCCTTTATGTCGAATATTTATTTACTGTTTACGATGTTTTAAAAATCAAAGATAAAATTACTCATAATTCTCATAAATATTTACAAGTTGCGAACAATTTATATAAAACTTCAAAGAAAGAATAAGTTTTGAATAATTATTGACATTGCATCGCAATGAAATATTTGTTAAGTTTTCAAACATTGCATGCTACTTATCTTTGAACATTTCGAAAAACAAGAGATCCTAAATAATTTTATGTTTTTCAACTTACGGAAATTGTCAGAAATAATAGAAAATTATGAAAAATTGGATCAAAATTCTTAGAAATTTAATTTCGTAATATTATCGAAAAAAGCATGGAGATTATCAACATTTGTGAATAATACCAAAAACTTTACAAAAAAATGCTCAAAATCTCCATAAATCTTTCGAAACTTTATTCTCAAATATACATATCTAAAAAATTCCGAAACATTATTAAAGCTTAAAAAATTTTCAAAACCTGGAAAATTTCTAGAATCTGCTCCTAAAGTCAAAATTTTCAGTTCTGCAGTTTTGTAAGTTCAATATTTCACAACCGAAGATTTTTTTTATTCAACTCGTGAAATAATACGAAAATTTCCATTCAAATAAATTATTGTGGAAATTTGAAGCTATTTATAACAAATACATTCAATTTCAAATTTTCATACATTCCTATTTCTGAATATAAACATTTTTATAATTCATGTTTTACTCTTACGTGTACGAATTCAGTCTTTTCCAAATTTCAATCCTGAATTGCTCAGAATTTCATCCTTACAAATAAGAATATCTAACTTCAAAATTGTTACATTTCCAGAATCGTTCAATTTTCACTAATAAATTTCGTAATACATACATTTTGAGCTCCATTATACCAATTTATTGAAATTGCCAATTTTTATCATTTCGAACCTTTCAATCTTAAAATTTTCAAAATCCAAAAATTGTAAAATTCGATACTATAGTTTTAAAACCTCGAAAATGTTCAATCTTAAAATTTTTCTATTTGAATCGTGAAATTTTTAATTGTATTAAACTTGAAATTCTGTTTTTACGAATCTGAAATCACAGTGGATTTTTAATAAATATTCAGAATTTCGTATATTCAACATTTAAATATGTACTTGAAATTCTATTTTTCCTTCAAATACAAAAAAGTACAGCTCAAAAAAATTGAAAAATCTGTGAATTTTCCAAAATATACTCTTAAAAATTTGATAAATGTCAAAAATAGCAATACGACCATTGAACAGGTTATATTCAATTTTTCGAAAATTCGTCCATCTCGTAATTTTAGTAACTTTGTAATTTTGCTCTCAAGTAAAATCCCACCTCCCTTAAATATAAACGGTTCCAACGCCCCTGCTCTTCATGTAAATTCTTCTCAAATACAAATCTCGAAAAATTCTCCAAAACGTTCCGAAAAAAGAAACAAAAACAACCAACCCACGCCCCCCGCCACTATCTCCTACAAAAAAAAAATGTACAGGCGACACCGGGTAAACAAAGATTTCCCCTGATTTCCCCTCGGAAACTCGGCAACGTCGCAACGTGTAACGAAAAAAGTGGCATCGCCATTGACAGACGCTACACCACACGTCTTGCGACTAATGAATGAAAAATGTTCGTGAAAACGTTTCAAGAACCCCATTCTCCATGACCACTTGCGTCACACGCTACATAGATTGCGCAATAATATTATTGTCTCGGTCCTCTTTTTTTCCCTTGGTCACACATTTGTTTTGATTATCTCTCTCCCCCAATAAAAAATGCCCGGCGTCCATCTTTGTTTACGTAACGTCAACACGCGAGTCGGACGAAGACAGAAATATCAATATTTTTCCTCGAATACACGAAAATCGATTCGCCCAAAAAAGAAAGCATTACTTTATTGATCGAGGAAGATGTTTGCATCCGAAATAAACCAAGACAGGCAATATTCTACTCGTTCTTCCATACAAAAGCACGAAAAAAAACACAGCCTCCATCTTTGTTTACACATTAGTCACGGACTAGACAAGGACCGGTATATCAATATTTTCTTGGGAGATGGGGAAATTTCATTAGTGGGACAAAGAAACTCGAGTTTATGAAAAAAAAGCCCGTTCAAGAGAGAAACGATGACTTTGTTTTGTTTTCCTCGGCGAGAAACGTTGTTTACACAACAGCTAGAAAAGAAAAAAGCTCACCTCAAATTGCCAGTGCGCGGATTGCAACAATTGCTTGGCCTGTTCGCGAGCGCAGCCCGCGGCCAGCATGAATTGATTGATCATCACTTGCTCCCGCAGGCCGTCCATCGCGAGCGAATTTTTTGCGAGTCGAGAGCAAAATTAAAAATCGGCGTACGTTAGCGTACGTCGGGCGCGCGCACGCGAAAAACTGACAACGTTGTCGCCGCCGCTGCGCTTGTTTGCAAACAATCGAGCCACACCGGATGAGGAGTGGGGGAGGTTTTTGTTGACCGGGGATTTGTGACGTCACGAAGATGTTGGGATTCTTACTTGGGAATATGGGGTACTGACTCGCAAGGGATTGTTTTAATACTGATTGTTACTGACTGAGATTATTGAATCGCGGACCTAATCGCCAATCGGGATGGGAAAGTGAGCTCCCCACCCGATTGTATGTAACCGGAATAATAATGTATAGTCTCTACAGGCACGTCGGGTAACATGGTCAGCCATTTTGATTCCTTACTGGTATTGATGATTCTTGTAGGGATTAGTTGATTGTGAATCGTCGTAATCGCAATGGCATTTCCCATGAGAAATGAAAATTGTCTTCTTTTTTATAGTTCTATAGTAAGAGTAACCGAATTTTTTTTTGAATGGCATACGTGTATATGGTTACTACCCGTAGTATGGAACGTATGGAACGTATAGAATCATGAAATTGTCAATTATGATTGACAAATTTATTTAGGATATTCAGCGGATCCCGAATTAACTAATACGAAAGATAGATTTCTATATTATATATAGACATTTGATATTGATATTTTTCTGTAAGATTGAAATAAATAAATAAATATAACTAATAGTTCGGCAAAGGCACTGCTTAATTCATGCCGAAAATCGGAAAATTGACAGTATAGACAGTACACTCATATCGGCTCACACAGCTCACACTTGAATTAGAGCTAAAATGGCGGACACTTTTATTTCCAGATACAGAGCTCCACTCCTCTTCTATAAATTCTCTCTTTACATGTGGAAGCGTCCGAGAAAAAGATATTCATCCATGCACAAATAATAAACTGGAATAAATAAATAAACTCAAAATATCTAGAACAGTGTTGTCAAGAATGTCAAGATATAGATATAGATAACTGTTGATAACAAAAAATTCTATCAAATTAACTTACCCTTTTCAGAGGCGCTACTGTCGATACTGAAAACGCGAAAAACAATAAAACATAGCCTAAAAAAATTCCTCCCGTCTGTTGTTCGGAAACCGAAAACAAGCTTTTGCAAAATATTTGTGTTTTAATCGAAAATAGTTGGGCTGCAAATTGAAATAAAATGTCATCAATACGTTCGAGAATAACGGAGGCAGAGCCTCGTATAGATTACGTGCAGTGCGACGGTTTGGTGGTGATGAAAATGGCAAAACATTGTCACGAGGAGTCGCTGAGCAACATGGAAGTCGTCCAGGGCGCTCTCCTCGGCCTCGTCGTCGGCAGTCGCCTCGAAATCACTAATTGCTTCCCTTTTCCTAAAAATGACGAGGTCGCCGACGAGGAAGAGTATCAATTATCGATGATGCGTCGGTTACGAAGGTGAATTTTCGGTTTCGAAAATGTCGAAATATTTTGTCTTTGACAAGTTTTTGGCTATTTTGTTTATTGTGGTGTTCTTGTTTTCAAAAATAAAGTAGTCGTCGATGACAGATATGAGATTTTGGTGATGTGAGTTTGGATTTTCGATATTTATAAATTTTTTGAATGTTCGAATCAGACAATTTGTCATTTCTAGAGTGCATTTTTGAAAATTTTATTCGCGAATTGAAAAAATAAAAGTACACATTTTAAAATAAAAATTACTGTGATTATCCGCAAAATTTTAATTTTGATATCTCATAGCTAAGTCATTTCAATAATAGTTATTTTCTTAAATTCTATCTTAATTTTCAAGAAATTTGTAATTCTGAAGTTGTCAGAGATTTTTAAAATTTCATTCTTCAATTTATTTTGAAATAAAGACATTTTGTTTTGTTTTATTTTGTTTTCACTAATTTCATAACCGAAAACCTTGAAAAAGCTATTTCTGTTTCCAAATCATCAATTTCAAAAAAATACAACATCCCCGTAATGTATTTTTCGTCATACCTGAACTAATAAAACTTTTTACAGGGTGAATGTAGACCACTTCCATGTTGGCTGGTACCAGAGTGCTGACGTCGGCAACTTCCTGAACCTTCCTCTGCTAGAATCCCAGTACCATTACCAGACCTCCATCGAGGAGTCAGTCGTCGTCATCTACGACACCGCCAAGTCGGCCCGTGGCTTCCTCACTCTGAAAGCCTACCGCCTCACGCCCCAGGCCATCCAAATGTACAAAGAAGGCGAGTTCACGCCTGAGGCCCTGCGCACCCTGAAGGTGGGTTATGAAAATCTTTTCGTCGAACTCCCCATCGTCGTGAAGAACAGCAACCTGACCAACATCATGATGTCGGAGCTTGAGGAGATGGTCCCCGAAGAAGCAGGCACTAAGTACCTGGACTTGGGCACCGCCACGGTTCTAGAGAACCAGCTGCGCTGCCTGATGGACCGTGTTGACGAGCTCAACCAGGAAGCCATGAAGTTCAACCGGTACCAGAGTCTGGTTATTCGTCAGCAACAGGACAAGAACCGACTCTTGATGAAGCGTGCTCAAGAAAATGCCGCCAGGGCGGCCAAGGACGAACCCCCACTTCCAGAGGAAGACATCAATAAACTGATTAAACCGCTTCCGGTGCCACCCAGGTTGAACCCCATGATTGTTGCGGGGCAGATTAACACATACAGTCAGCACATTTCGCAGTTTTGTGGTCAGAGTTTGGCGAAGTTGTACATTACCCAGAGTTTGCAGAACGCGAAAGAGACGAAGACTTCGCAGTAAGGTGGAGGTTTTTTAAAAGGTGTAAAAAAAAAAAAAAGAATAAATACATGAGTTTTGTCAGAAATGGTTTTATTTTTTTATTTTTTTCATTTGGTTGAATTTCTAGAGAGATTATGAAATTTAGAACTTGATGCAAATTTTATGATGTTACTGACAATTTTACTTCTGTAGTTATTAACGCAAAATGTATAGATATAAAATTTGTCTTAAAGAATTTTGGAGTGTCAAGTTTTTGAAATTTGAATTCAAGAAGATGAAAACTTGGAAACACTGAAATTTTGAAACAAATTTTAATTTGGGTAATTAAACTGTTTCGACTGTTGAAAATTATAAATATTGGAATTTCGAATTTAATGAAAAACTATAAATCGTTTTAACGAATATTGTTTCTAAGAAAATTCGAATTTAAAAAATTATAAATTAGAATTTGAAAAGATGAAAATTTGGAAACACTGATATTTAAATTTAGACATTGAAGAACTAAGAAATATTATCATTTTAATTCTTAGGAGCCTTAATTTAAAATTTGAATATTAAAAAAAAAGGGAATCTGATTATCTATTTGGTAATTTGAATCTTTTTCAAATTTAAAATTTGTATCCATAAAATTCGAGTTTTGGTAATTGGATTGTTCCGATTGTTAACAATCATAAAAATGGTAAGTTCAAATTTTTCAAATCTAGTCGATTATATATATATTTTTTTTTCTTACTTGTGGTATAAAAAATTCGTAGATAACAAATTTATTGGAATTGAAGTTTTCTAAATACGAATTTGAGAAGATACGAAATTTGGAACACTTATGTCTTCATTTCGAATTAGAAAATTCGAAAATATTACCATTTTCATTCCAAGAAGTCTGAATCTGAATTTTGAACAGTGAAAAGTATAAGACTCTAGATATTTATTTGATGATTTGGGATTTTTTTAGATAACAATTTTCATTAATGAAATTTACGTTTGGGTAATGCGACTGTTTCGGTTGTCAAGAATTATGAAGATACGAATTTTTTAAGTATGAAAACCATAAATTGTTTTTGTTTTTTACCTCTGCAATACAAAACTCGGATTACAAAATTTAACTTGGAGAATTTTGTAATTTCAATTTTTCTACTTCGAATTTGGGAAGACCAACATTTACAAACACTTAATAAGGAAATTCAAAAATAGGTATTTCGATGTTGAATCTGAATCTGAATTTTGACCATTGAAAAATATGGGAATCCGAAAATCTATGTAATAATTAGGAATTTTCTTAATGCACAATTTTTATTGATAAAATTTCAAATCACTTAGAATTTAAGTTATAAAATCAAAAACTGTGAAAAAATACATTTTATACACCTCAGTGCAATAAACGGTCCTTTATTGGCCTGCTCGGGCCCGAAAAACCTTTTTATTGCCTTCGGTGTAAAAAGTATCGTATGTTCCAAAGGGCAAAAAGTTTTTTTGGACGAATGCGAGTTTTTCCGAGGCGAAGCCGAGGAATATAAACTCTCAAAAAACTTTTTGCCCTTTGGAACATAATATACTATTCTTTTATGGAATGTGATGATTCAAATCCAAAATTTCAGAACTCTATAATAAATTCTGAACTCGAAAACTTTTTTATCGCGAATTTCGGGATTTTCCAGGGGCAAGTGAAATTGTCGATTTTTGTAGGTCGCGAGGAAAATTCAGGTACGTTATGGTGTGAGTGATATCGAGGTCGTTATATTCCGCGGCGAATAAATAGTAACGCGCTTTACACATATGTGACACGATTGTCATTGTCGGTGATTTCGTGCAGCCTACTTATCCGTGATACGGTGGTTTCCTCGGAATTGGGTACGACGAGGTTTTACAAGTACCAATCGGTGTCAATATTGAGCGTTGTTTTTATGTGCACATAAACATGGATTTTTTCTCCCCAGTTTCATAAATATAAAGTCGAACATTTTTTGAGGGTATTGAATGTTAAGAAGTCGTAAAGAAGTATGGTTTATGAAAGACAAGATGATATTAAATTTCCTTTTATCGGAAACCTTTTTTTTCGTGTAACAATTTTGAAGAAATTTTCTTAATGTTATAAATTCGTAATAATATTGTATTATTTAGAGCCATAATAGTTTCATGAACATTTCCGAATTTTTCAAAACTATGAAAGAATATTTAAATTGAATAATAACTAATATTTACAAAATTGCTGGTATTTTTTTAATTACTAAAATTTTCGAATTTGCTATACAATTTTCGAAACTTCAAAACATTTAAATTTTGACACGTTTATGAGTGTTTCAAAATTTCGAAAAATGCATTATTTTAGGAAAATTTCGTAATTGTTAGAATGTCTGATATTCTCGGAAATTTTCACGATTTTTAGAATTCTCAAAATGTTTACAAATTATGATAGACTTATTTCAATTAAATTACGAATACTTTCAAAATTGCTGGTATTTTTGAAACTACTAAAATTTTCGAATTTGCTATACATTTTTCGAACCTTCAAAATACTCAAATTTCGACACATTTACAAGTGTTCCGAATTTCTAAGATTTTATTATTTTTTGTAAATTTCATAAGTTTTGGAATTTTCAAAATTTCTTCTAATATTTTCGAAAATTCTCGATATTTTTCCAAATTATGATATCATTATTATTTGAATTGAATTTCGAATAGTTTTCAAAATTGCTGGTATTTTTGGAACTAACATTTTAGAATTTTCTATACAATTTTCGGAACTTCGAAATATTTAAATTTTGACACATTTACAAGTTTTTCAAAATTTCCAATATTCTCGAAAGTTCAGAATTCTCAAGATTTTTGGAATTTTCCAAAAATCTGTAAATGTTCTAAATTTGCAATAGTTTTTAAATTCTTCGAATCTCCTCAATTCTCAACATTTCCGGAATTTTTAAATTTTCCAGTTTCTCAAAATATTCAGAAGCTCGGAATTTGTAAAATTGTCAGGATTTCAACATTTTCTCGGATCTACAGAATACTTGCAATTTTTAATGTTCACGAAATTGGCGAAAGTTTCGGAAATACAAAAAATTAAAAAATTTCCTCGAAATTCTTAAAGCTTTCACAATTATTCTCAAAACTATTCAAAATTTCATCTACTTATTCGAAAATATTCAATGTTTTTCGCCAGAAAATTGTTCCATGCATGCATTTATTTGAATTGTGATAATTTGTCCACCAATGCATCACTGAAAATTTCTCCAAACGAATACCTTTTTTCCCCTTCAAATTTCCACACCCCGAAAAAATTTCTTCGGCGAAATTCATGAAATCCCAGTGTAAATTAAATTCTCTTTTGATATCGTTATTTATAGTCGCCCTCAAATTTCCTTACCGAATAATGAAGAAATTGGAAAAGGAAATTCTATCGATCTCATTTCCGAATTTCCATGTCCAAAAGGTATCTTTCTTTCGTGAAATTTGTGTTTAGAAACTGGCTATCAAAAATGGCGTGATTCCGTTTCGACCGAGATTAAATTTTTCAATTGTGAGGGAACGGAAGAGGATAATTGAAAGTGTGACGAGCCAGGAAATATATCAAAATCCGGTTGAAATGGTAGATGAAACTTTCTTTTGATGTGCGTCATCTCGTCGGATTCCATCTTCGAACCTCGAGTCTTTTACTTTCATGCCAAAGCCGTTAGGCTCGGAACAATATTGTTCCTTACGTCCTTGGCTAAATATGTCATTTTGGTCAATTTCGAAAGCCAATTTTCTCGAAATTGCGACTTATTTTACAGAATTTTATCTAAGTATAAAATGTCAATTTATTCGTTAAGTGAAAATCAACTTCTTCTCCATTCCGAGTATATTCAAAAACAAACTAATTTGCGATCATTTTTTATTGCAAAAAAAGTGTATGATTATGAAATCGTGATAATATTTTTTTAAATCCAAAAATCAACGTTAAACCACTTTTCCAATCAGAAAGTCTCGTTCAACCCAAGAAAATGTGGACCCTCTATTTATTTCATAAAAAAAGTCTTAAAAAATGTGTGCCTAAAGGTATTTTGCTTTTCCTTATGCCAGTTGAGAAAAAAGTTGTTAGTCTCAAGTCGACTTGACCAGAAAACTTCGTAAATGTGGAAACCATAAATAACAATTATTATTATTAGGAGGAACAAAACTATTCGGTCGTGGCATCAATTATTTTTTACGTGGCCTTGGGGCGCTTGCGGTACCACGCATTCCAGTGCAGGTCATAGCCGGCGATTTGAATTACTTCCGAATAAATTATGGGGAATGTGTTATAAAACATTACGCGATAATGCAGAATCATCGATAAGATTCGAAAGCACGAAAAACTGGACAATTCGTGGAATTGTTTTGTTTGTTTGTTTGTTTTTTTTTTTTCGAAAATTTAGCTTAGAACTACTTCATTCTCCACTGAATTCTACAATTTTTCCTTTGCCATTTTCCAAAATTTTGTGAAATTATCGAAGTTATAACTAATTTCATTCAACGTAAAATGCTGCAAATTTTCAAAATGCACATCTTACGAATTTCTATACTTGATTTGCAAAATTTCCTTACGTTTGGGACATTTTTAAAATTTCCGAATTTTGCGATTGGTGTAAATTTCTGCTTTAGTGTGGTATTTTTCAATTTTTTAAGAAAAATGCAAACTGTCAACGAAATTTGACTGCAGGATTCGGGATTTTTGGAGGTTCACTACAATTCAAAATTTGGCGACATTGTGCTATAAAAACTTATTTTTTACAAATTTTGAAATAGTTTGCAATTGATCGAAAATCTTTATGATTTCCAAATTTTTAAAACCGTTTAGATTTATCCATGACCCTCCGTGAGTCATTCCGAGAAGTTCTGAGTCAATTTGGAATACGCTAACATTGATCGTAGACAAATTATCCTTATAATTAATCCCTGCTTAAGAAAATAAATTGAAAACCATTAAAAACCCGTTAAAACGATACAGTTTTTCCCATTGCCAATGGTTCTCTATGTTAAGGAAATGCAATTAATTATCTCGAATCTTGGAACTCATTGAAAATCCCATTTACTTAACACGGAGCGCCATTGGCAATGGGACGATACAATTATTGTATCGTTTTCAATGGTTTTCAATGGATTTTTCATGCAGGGAGGGATACTACAGACCCACGCACATATGACTATAACTGTACCATCACTGGTTATCACTGGGTATAAATTTTATTCATACTGATTCCCTAACCAGTTGAGGGCGACGTTTTCTCGTCGCTCTTTTTGAGTGACGAAAAAGTTCTGCAAAAAATTTAAATTTCGAATTTTTCAAAAAACTTTTCAACTTTCCAAATCTTTTGAAAAACTCGAATTTTTGAAATTTTTCGAGGAACTCGAAATATTCTGAGTTTTCGAACAATTTCGAACTCAATAAATTCCAACAAAATTTAGGATTCATGTAATTTTCTAAGAGTTCGAAATTATCTAATGTTTCAAAAAAATTACAATTTTGAAATTGAAATAAAGACATACAATTTTAAAATCTTTCGAAAAACTTAGGATTTGCATATTTTTAAACGGACACAATTTGACAAATTTCCGAAAAAGTTGAAGATTTTCAATCTTTTCAAAAAACTTTTAAACTTTCAAAAACTTTTGAAAAACTCGAATTTTTTCAATTTTTCGAAGAACTCAAAATATTCGAAATTTTCGAACTATTTTCAACTTAATAAATTCCACAAAATTTTAGAATTCATGTAATTTTCTAAGAATTCAAAATTTACGGATGTTTCGAAAAAATCCCACTTTTGAAATTAAAATAAGAACATACAATTTCCAAATGTTTCCAAAAACTTAAGATTTTCATATTTTTAAAAGAACGCAAAATTTTACAAATTTTCCAAAAAGTTGAAGATTTTCAAACTTTTCAAAAAACTTAAATTTTTTAAGAAACTCAAACTCTTCTATTTTTTAAAAAACTCAACATTTTTTGATTTTGGTTAAAAACATCAAATTTTCACAATAAAAAAAATTGCAAATTTTGATTATTTCCAAAAATTAACAATTTTCATAAAACTAAATCTCAAATTTTTCGAAAAACCCAAAATATTCAAATTCTCAGAAAAACCTCAAAATTTGCGAATCTGTTTTTGAACTACAGATTTTTGATTTTTCGAAAAACTTGGAATTTTTTCATGAAAAAAAAATTGTTCATTTACGAAAGTTTCTGAAATCCAAAAATTTTCATAAAAACTCCAACATTTCAAATTTCTCAGAAAACCCGTCATTTCAAAATTCCGTAAAAATATGATTGAATTCTAAAAATTTCTGAGCAACTCAGAATTTTTAAATTTTTAGGACTTAAATTTTGCAAATTTTGCAAAAAACAATCAAAAATACAACTATCAAAAATGAAAGAGCCGCGGTAGCTCGATGGTCAAGCCATCAAGCTGTGAGGCTCGAGGAGGATATGCGGGTTCGAATCCTGGCGGGGTCAGATTTTTTTTCAGTAGCTTTTTTGCTCTGAAAAAATTCGTTGATTGCCAAAAGACAATTCGGAGTTGCATCCGAGCTTATACCGTCGCTTGGTTTTCCATGGTTTCCCAAGCGAGTCAATG
>JAPYZK010002354.1:0-25026 GCA_030522785.1 Platygaster equestris | reverse complement strand
TTCGAAATTCCAAAATTTTCTGGAATATCTCAAACTATCAGAATTAATATAACTTTTCGTATCACTAAAATTGTTGACATTTCGAAATTCTCAAATTTTTACATACTCACAAGTTTTGCAGAATTACAAAATTTTCATACTTTTTTGAGACTTTATGAACTTTCGTAATCTTCAAAATTTTTCGAAATTTCCGAAATTTTCGGTTTTTTCGAATCACTTGGACTTTTAAAAATTGAAAAAATTTTCAGAATCAAAAAATTTGAAAACTCAATTTTCAAAAATTTTACAATTTTCGGGAGTTTCGGACTATCAAAAAATATCTCAATTTTGTAAAAAATTTTAATTTTGAAGTTTCCCTTTTATAAATTTATCCATAAATTCAATTTCGATTCTACTTATTTTACTTACAAAAACACTAAATATTTACGAATTACGAATTAAAACCCCCCTTTGCGTGTGCCCCTGGTTTCTATTAATTTTGGTTAATTTTATTTCAAAATTAAACTTTTATTTCGCAGATCGTCTACTGAGCTCCAAGAAAGATTTTTGCTTAAAACAAAAACAATTCAAGTTCGTCCCAGATTTCGAAAAAAAAATTCATTAAGAACAATGTCGGAAGTATTTTGTTTCCAAAACTACCTCACTACGCCACTGGTCTAGCAGCTTCGCAATTTTCTCGAAATTTCGCAGAAACCAGTTTGCACCTCGGCCAGAGTGAATCTATTAGACCTGCTTAACGCCCTGCTATCGGGCCCAGCGATGATCATCAAGTGGGCCCGAAGCATTGTTGGCAATTAACGTCGGCCCGTGTTAATGAGAGCTCGCGGCCGAGGTGTCGGTCGTGTCGTTGTCCGCTCTACTTTTACGGGCCCGTCCGACAGAACTTGCCACTAATCCGGGCCCAAAATCTCTCGCCACTCATCTCGGATTATGGCGTCTCCGGGAATGAAAAAATCCGCTTTTATGTTGGGACTCACGCTGGGATATTGTAAATAACCATGTTACGAGGATTGTTTCACATCGTGATATCTGGGATCGGTCGAAAGATTTTTGCGGAGAATAATACAGGGGATAAAATAATACAAAATAATAAAATAATATTTACAATACAAATAATAATAAAAAAATACAAAATAATAAATAATATGAAATAATACAAAATAATAAAATTATACAGGGGATACAATTTTCGTAAAGAATGTGATCGTCTGGACAGAAAAACATATCAGTTTCCAAATTATGCTGAAAAAATGCAGAATTTTCCTAGTTTAAAAATTCTGCAATTCAAACACTCGAAAATTTATCGAAAGTCAATTCGAATTTCCGAAAATGAGATAATTTCATAATTCCCTTATTCCAAAGAGCAAATCAAATCGAAAATTTCGAAAACCCATAGAGTTCGATAGTTCGAATACCTGAAAACCATCAGTTCCAAATTTTTCCAATTTTCATCGTCGATTTTAAATCCTCTCCCACATTTGAGTTCTCCATTCTGAAGAAATTCACGAAATCATAAAAATCGCTCGAAATTTGCAATCAAGTTCAAGTTTTTCAGTAACCCATGAAAATACATATACATCGTGTCACCATGTCAATTTCTCCTTGCACGTGTCATTTTTTGCCATTCGGATCGATATTTCAAACACGTTTGCGCCAATACAATGACTCGGGCAAAAAAACCCCTGGAAAGGGTTTATCGGAAGTTAAACTGCATCCATTGAGTAGAATGAGCGGGACCCATGTAAGATTTTACCAGTTTTTTCGAAGCTATTGATACGTACTGGGTAGCTATCTGCCTTTTCATGTACGCATGAGTCTGCGACTTTTTTCACAGGCGTGCGCACGTTTTGATTTTACACACGTGCACTGGGAGAAAGAACCTGACTTTGGAGTACCGAAAACGATCGATTTTATAAAATGGGTCACACTCACTCAAAAATATTGCAGATTTTTACATTCATTAGAAATTCCAAGTTTCTCCAATTTTGTCCACAATTCGTATTAATACGACCTAGGGGTCGTACTTACATTACGTAAGACGTTTTTGGCCCATTTTCGGCCCCCTCTCCCCCTATGTAAGATTTCGTAAGATCCGATCAACTTCCCCCCCTCAAGTCTTACGTAAGAACGAAAATTTTGTAAATTATCTCACAGAAAATGAGGTGTCATGCTATGTCAATGAAACGCATTGTGATTACTCATAATACTTCCAATGATTTCCAAAAACCCACGGTAGTTGCCAGTAACAACTTTTCCACAGATATTTTTTGTTGCTGATAGCTTGGAAATGATCATAAAGTGAAATTTTTGAATTACTTTTCGAGTTGTTTTTTTAATGAGCAAACAAATATCATCTAATAGTATATTTTGCACTAAGGAGCAGAAGTTGGATAGAGTCCAACTTCTGTCCCTTGGTACGAACGATATTTTTTCCCACAATCGTATGTTTTGAGCGTCATTTTAATACCTGGAGGAGCGGTCCTAAAGTTCCGTTTTTCGAGCGACGCTTCCGATGAGGGAGAAAAAAAACTACTTTTAATCTGTAGCGGGCAAAAAATTATGGTTTTCTGCCCTAGGGCTTGAAAGTAGGTTTTTTATCCCTCGAAAAACGGAATTTTAGGACCGCTCCGTAGGTATTAAAAAACAAAAAACATACATATGTGGTAAAAAAAACATGTTTTATGAATGTAATTTTGAGTAAAAACATATTTTTTGCTCGTACAAGATGCAAAATTTTTTTTCAATGGCAAGTGTAGATACTCTTTCCTTACGTAAGATTATCAATGACTCCCTCCCTCCCCCCCCCCTAAACGTCTCACGTAATTTAAGTACGGCCCCTTATCACAAAAATGCACATCATTCGCGAAATTTGAAAATTTCACAAATGAAACATTCGAAAAACATTACGAAAACTTTCAACTGTCAATGTTGAACAAAATTGGTTAAAATTCCGCTAACTTCTCAAATTTTGGAAAAAGAGACGAAAAAACGTCGTTAAAGTCCATGGGAAATCTATGCTTTTCCGCTGTTTCAATGACTTTGGGACACAGTGCATAAATTCATGGAAAGAAAATCCCAGATCCGGCACTGGGAGTAATGAACTTCTTTTTGGGATCTAGTCCGGCAGCACGGTAGTGGCCGCCTTATCTCGGGACGAGATCCAGGTTGCGAAATCCTTCGGGGCCCGTTCGTTCTACACCGCGTCCCAACAAATTAAAGGGACCCAATGTTTGGCTCGCGGCCCCGGGACGACACGCCGGGTCTCGATTTACATAAGCCCTTCTCGGATCGGCAGATGCGGGCGCACCGCTTGAGATACGGTGACACTTCGCGTTTGATGCGAGCTCGCGTCGCGCTTTCGGCCGGTCAATTAATGGGGCACGGATTTTTCCCCGTCCTCATTTGTCTGTCACGTCGTACCACAAATTTCGAACGAGATCCTTTACACGTCGCATCAATCCTTGAAGGGGGGGAGGGGGTGACTGTAGTGGTTCATGGATGGGCATGATCGGCAGGTTAGATTGTCAGTGGAGGTTAGAAGTTTTGACAGTACATCAGTTTTTTGTGTAGGAATGTGAATTGGTCACATTTTTTTCGATTTTCGAATTTTTGGAGTCTGTAATTTTTACGATTCGACGTTAAGATGGAAGTTCGAAAATAAAGAAACTCTGAATTTTCATGATGTAGCGCATTTCGGGACACCGATTCCAAGATTTCAAACATTTTGAATTTAGAATTCAGTGAATTTAAGAATAAACTAAACTTCCAATTTCAAGGCCTAACCCCCCCTCCCCCCGCCAAAAAACGTCCCCGATTACGCCAGAAATTCAATTTCGAAACTCGGTCCCAAGTTCCCAGGGAACAGCTCCCCGCTTTGCATATTAAACGCCGTCAGATTAGAATCGCCGAAGGCCGCTTTTTGCGAAATCGTTCAATTTTCGAGCCCGCGAAAAAAAAAGGGATCCTAAGCGGCCATAGGCGGGGAAAATGCAAAATCGTAATTAACGAGTCCCGGTGATTCGGCGCGACTAATGGCGGTCGTTTCGGGATCCGATTTCTGTACTTTCCATTACGGGGAATCGGGTCTAGCTGGCGGCGAGATCTTAAGACGGATCTGCCACTCTGGATCCCGCGACGTATTCCGGATTTCAGTAGCGCATCCGAAAGGGGTATTTTAACGATCTCGCGGCGACTGATCGCTCCGGGTGACATTTTCGACGACAAGGACGCGCGGGGATAGATAGGGCCCTCGCCGGGAGCCCTTAATTGGGGCCCTTGTTCGCCCACTATCGCGCTGCGGTAGCGGACTCCGGTTTGCCCTCTCCTTTTTCTCACGATTAAATTTGGTTTTGTTTGTGCGAGGGTGAGGAAGGGAGGGAAGGCGACCACGAAGAGCGTTTTTTTGGGAGTTCCGGAAGATTATTTCTTGCTCGAAGTTGCGGAATGGAACCTTGAATGTCGAAGTTTCCGAATTGCAGTTCGAACGTGAAGTTTCCGAATTGAAGTTCAGACTTGGAGTTTTCCATATGAACTTCAATCGTTGTTGCCGAATCTAAAGTTTCGAAGTCGAATTTCAGACTTGAAGTTGTCTATATGAACTCCATGCTTGAAGTTTACGAAGTTCACATTGATCGAATTAACGGCAATTTTCTGGCCTAAGGGCGGATACGGAGATTTTTCGCCCTAGGCGGCTTTATTGAAAAAATTTTCCCCCTAGGGCTTGATTGAAATTTTCTGCCTCATTAAATGGTTAAACGTCAGGTGCACCGAAATGCGATGATCGTTCTTGACTTCCGAAGCAACTCCAGTAGCTAGAAGATGTGGATCGTGTTTAGGTGACATATGGCCGTTCTCGAAACTTATTTGCGCGATCGAATAGCTCTGGCGTCAACCAGTAGCGTGGAATTTGATACTCGCTGTATCTTGGTCTATCCCGGATTTCGGGGACGCCGAGGAATTCGATACACTTCCCTATCTTTCCCAATATTTTGGCGTAAGCCAGCTGACAGTCTCGGTAGCGCGACTTGAAATTATATATTACGCAACTAGAGGGTAAATTGTTTTATTTCCGACGAGTGTGGCCAGTGGCGTCAGATCGTACCTTCGAGAACGCATTTTAGAGTCTTTTCATTGGTTTTTAAGAAAAATTTTCTGTGATTTTCATCTTTGTTTTTTATTTTGGACTTCCTAAACTTGAGTTTGAAGTTGCAAAGTTGAAAATCAAAGTACCCAAATAAAAATTTTCGCTTTCTATACTTGTAAAATAATTGTGAATTTTACGATTTCCGGATATTTTCATGTTTTTAATTTTGGAACTGAACACGAGAACTCGAAATTTATTCATTCGAGATCCAAATCCCATGACTTTTCGGAGTATGAAATTTTCTGATGGATAATTATGGTCGAAGCAATTAAGGAATGCGAGTGAATTCGAGGTTGTAAAAAAAGCAGGGAACCATGAAATTCGCCATCAAAGGGTTTATTTATAGAGTCGAATTTGCATAAGTGAGATCAGGTGTAACATATTTTTCGCCATTCGGAGGAATTTCTTGTTTTCGGCGACCGAAAGAGCTCGTCTAATCGTCGCGAGAACCAATTAAGGTATCTCGGTAATTGCCGTGACATTTCTTCATACTTCTCTCTCTTCTTTTTTTTTCAGTTACTGCGAACGTCTTATTGATATAATGTTGGTGCTGGTACAATTCCGAATTTTCGTATAGTTTTCGAAACTTCACATGAAGATTTCGGAATCTCTTTGAGTGAATCGATGCACTGAAGGGGATGTAGACAGCAAATGATAGAAATTTCTAAGACTTTGGTATCCCTGACTGTCTATTTGAGGTTTTGAAAAAATGTCTTGCAATTCTTTGAATTAATTTTTAGTTCATTTATTTTAATGACTGAATTTCAAAAAATTTAGAAATTCTGTAAGTATGAAAAACTGTAAATTCGGAAATTTTAAGTAATTCAAAAATTTCGAAATGATCAAAAAATTTACTGATCATCAAAATTTGCAGTACACCAAAAACTCCAATCATTCAGAATATCCGTAAAAATTTCGAAATTCTGAGTAGGTTCCAAATTCCATAGATCATGATAACTTCAAACTTGTTTCGAACTATAGAAATAAGGAAATTCCAAAAATTCCGCAAATCTTTCCAAGATTATCAATATTCCAGAAATCTTCAGTACACTTCCCATACATTTCCCACGTTTCCCCCATAACCCCCATGGGCTTTATGGAAGCAACTTCCCCATAAATCCACGGTAATGGAATAATCGCGGGTTACCCCATGCTTTTTAACGCGCGTCCCAATCATTCAAATTAGCATTAAGTACCGAATAATTGGGCCGTAATTATCGGGAGCCTCGACGTAAGTGACAAACTGGGACAGTTCAGGCCTCGTCGAATGAGGAACAGGTTCCCATGGTCCCCATGATTTATGGTGTTGCGCCGGATTCCACGAAATTATCGAGAACGCGACGCACTTTCGAGGTGCTGCCTTCATCTATCACAAGAGGCATGGAAATTAGTCTGCGAACGTGGTACCGCTCCGATGATTTATGAAATTGCACGTTTTCAGCGTTTTTAGAGAAGTTTCACTTTGACCGCCTTCGCAAGTGGAATTTCGTTGTTGCAGAAATTGACGTGCTTCGGGTTTTCTCTTGTCGGGGCTAAATTGGTATTATTATCTGGTGTTTATTGGTAATGTGTCATTTTTCGGGACTCTGAACAAATATTCTTGGATAAATTTATGCGGCGATAAGTATGGGCTTCGGAGAGGGAATGGGTTGAAAATTGGAGTGGATGATAATGGATTCGGTGCGTTTTTTGAGGGAAATTGTGATGGAATTGATTGCTTGATGAAATGGTCATTTTGTAGTGATATGTGGTTGTTTTTTAATATCGAGGTTGAAGAATGTTGGGGATATTCGATAATATAGGCAATTGAAGTTTGAAATTTTTTCATACGATCCGGAACAAATGAATGGAATTTTCTTGATATGAATTATTGTGGCCACTGACTGGCGACAGTAGGTGAAATCGTAAAAAATGAGGCTTGCAAAAAAATTTTTTCGAATTTATTCAATACGAGTTTGAAGATTTTATAACAATTTTGGAAATAAAAAAAAAAAGAATTTTTGAGGATTCTGAAAAAATAGACTATTTCATCAGAATTATTCGTAATTCAAGATGATTTTCACGAAATTTACGAAAAACTACAAATTTCAAATTTCCAGGGTGGTTTCTGGATTGGTAGTAATTTTCCAAATCCTCAAAATTCACGTGGAAATTTCAGCCATTTTTAAAATTTTCGAGAAATTTAAAAAAATGATTCAAAATTCTGCGATTCATGAAATCTTCAGTCGTTTTTCGAAATTTGAGAACATTTTCGAGTTTCTTTAGTTAATTTCGATAAGTTGACAATAATTTTGACCAGTTACTTTTGATATTTCTGTTGATTCTCATTCTTTTACGTCTGTAGATTTCCAAACTCGAAATTTCGTAAAATCAGCGTACAGCAGATGCTAAATTAATCTGTAGCGTCCAAGTTTTCCGTCTGGGTCGTTTTTTGTTTTTCCTATTGATTCGTCTACTCTGTCCGAAGGAAAAGAGCGTTTAATTGTTCAAATCTAACATAGGGTTCCATTGGAAAATGTGTTTCTGTGAAGGTTGGCGTCCGAATCGCTCGACGCTTAATGATACAACATCGGAATAATAACTGAAAAATGTCTCAAGGTCTACAGTACAATTTGAATGATTTTAATTGATCTAACGTTCAGAGAAATATTACTGAAATGATAAAATATGTCTAAAAGTCGAAGATTCGTGTTTCATAAGCGCCTGTATCTGAGCAACAGTTTATACTGCCATGTATTTTGACGAAAAAGGAGCGCAAAGAACTGCGGAAAAAATTATAATTACGACTTACCAAAATCAGCAGACGAACCAAAAAATTATTGTGTTGATCAAAAAATTTCCGAAAACTAGAATAATTATTCTTGTTGGCGGAAATTTTCAGACGAATTATAATTCGTTTACATTTTGGGGAATTTTCGCTTATATATTAGAAATTTCAAAATTTTATAGAAGAATGCTCCAAGTTTTTTTTTTTCACAATTTATGTGAAATCCAAAAATCATCGGAATCCATCATTGAGATTCCGTAAATTTGTATGAACAATCGATCAAACTAGCCATTGAAGTTTGCGTTCATTTGAAATTTCAAAAGAATTATTTTAGTCGTCTATGCCACGTGCACATATTCCAGCCGAGTTCCCCTCCTTCATTCCTCAAAGGGGTGGCCGCCATCTTGAATTTCAGGGGCGAAGTCGAATATCTCGCTGAATATCACTCCCCTGTCAAAAATCACAATCACCAATTTTGTTAACGAGTATATTTCCAGCAACTTTTGTTCCACACATGTTTCCGAAAGTTGCATATTAACAAAGTTATAAATTTCCGAAAATTACTCTTCCGGGTTTGAACACGCTTTTTCTTATCAATAAAAAGTCCGAATGAAGAAATTCCGGAAATTCCAAAACTGGAAATAAAATTTAAAATTGAGTTCAGAATTTTCCAAAACCTCTCTTTTTATCTGTCCTGGATTTACAATTAAAAAATTATGATAAAAACCATTGTGAATCATTGATCAATTCTCATTTCGTATGAAAACCTAAGAAACACTACGAAATTTCCACCCTTTCGATTTGCAGCCTTCCACACCAACGAAGTCCCAAAAACCCTCGGAATTCCGAAATACGAAATTCCCATAATACATCGCCCGAAACCCACTCCATTTCACCCCAGATTCCCCAGGTCAAACCTCGTGAATAGTCCTAGTCGAGCCTCGACGCTCCTTTCCACGTATCTTTTTTTTTCCCGCCCACGATCCGCGTTCCTCGCGTTATCTCGAGAAACAAACGTGCCTTCGGAATTATTGTGGGAGTGGAACGTCCACCGAGATATTCCCCCGTTCCTGACCTTGTTCCAGGGGTTACGTCGTAAAACGTCCTAGACTTAACGGCCTTCCCTGCAGGCAACGACTTCATTCGCGGGGACAATAAAATCCCGAGCGTAACTCGAAAATGAAGCCGACAAGCAATTATTTCGCCGCGTTTGATTCTCCAAAAGCCACCGTGTCGCCGAAATGGATTGATGCAGTCGAATTTCGACGATGTCAAGCTCGTTCACGGCGAGCCCCACTCCCCACCGATGTCCCGAAGTACACCAGAACCCAAATCATTCACCACGAATAGAAATCATCGACAACCCAAGCCATGATCTAGCATTCCCTATCAAAGACCGATTTCACCATGTATTCACCAGATTCATAAATAAACGCGAGCAAAAAATTCATCTCCGAGAAATTCGAAGGCAAAAAGCGCCCGGGAAAAACTTGGTCCCGGAATTTATGCGCCCAGAGCAATATCACAATAGCGCGAGCGGTATCGCATAATGTGTCATAAATAGGCGCTGAAACAATAACCATTGTGGTGGCCGGTTCTGTTTATAAATAAGCTTTCGGGAGGGGAAAGGATCGCGAGGGGACCCTATGGGACGCGAGATTTTTATCGGAATCGCCGTTTCGCTCGCAGGTGGTCTTATCGGGACACCCTTGTCAGAAAGCGTCTCTCTTTATACGCGCGAAATAATTTATTTCGTCACCTCCGCGGGTGAATTGCGCGCATGCAAATGCGTTTTCGCGCGTATCAATTCTCGCTCTGACAAGACGAGAAAAAAGTCGGCTTTGGATGAAAAATGGTTCATGGCACTGAAATAATGCTGTAGGGATTTTTTCATGGATGTTGTGGAAGTTTTTGACACGTTTGGAAAATTGCGTTTTCGAATTCGGAATTTTTCTGATGTAGAACGGAAAATTTCTATGCATTGCGGGAATGGATGGTGGTGTGTAAAATTTTTGAGTATGCAAATTGTAGAGCTGTTATTGGATTTATCACATTTTTTTATTAATTGACACAGAAAAGCTGAAAAAGTAGAAAAAAACTCTCAACACCTGAATTTATTCTACCAAAATCCTCTGAATTGTTTAAAAAATTGACTGATCAGTTGTTTAATACACATGGTTCGATGAGGAATTACATCGTCTACAATAAATAAATGGCAAAAAACAAAAAACAAATGCACTACTAAATCCAAGATGGCGGAAAAACCTCCCGGGGTATGAAGTCTAAAACTTGGATTCAAACTTCTTTTTATGGATCCCAACTCCTCTCAAAGTTTCATCCTACTCTCTCCGATTCCGAACTAAAATTCTACATATATTATTTTGCTTGGACTACAGCTGAAGCGAGTACGCGTATAAAGAACTGTTACCTGCCTTTTCAAAGTAAAGAAGACGAGCGGCCTGAGGGCCAGCTACTATTTTAAGACAAGCAACTTCTGTGCGAGGAGGTCTCGGCCTGTCTGATTAAAACCGTAATTTCGTAGCTGGGGATGGAAATAAACGATGAATAATATCGCGAGAACGGCTTTTGAGCGTCATGGAAAGATTAAGCTCCGTCTTTTTGCGACAAGAAAAAGAGTGATCAAGAGACTTGGCGCCGGGTAATTTGAAAGCTCATTCTCACTCCAAAAGGAAGCTACTTGGGGAAATGGGTAATTGAAAAGACCTTCCGAAAAAGGTGCGGCGACGGAGAATCATGTACTCGTTCCATGTTTCTATAAATTGATGTTATGGGGAACATGATATCAATTTTTGCAAGAGTATCTAAAAATGCATTACCTAAGACATTTATCAGACATTCATTCCGGAATCATTAAAATCCCCATGAAAAGGATATAGCCTACTCGTACACAACATCTCCAATAACAAAGAACCAAAGATGTTCCTCACTCTTAGCACCCTCTTTTCTCCCCATATTCACACGAGCCCCCGTAACTTATCGCCTTGTGATAGGTGCGACGTATAATTTTCGTGATATTTTCCACTTTAAATTACCACTTATAGTAGCATAACGATCCGCAATTAACAAGGCGCTCAACGGAATGTGCTTTGGGCATACATTTATTCCCGGTCGATCCTCGCGGCGTAATTCACGTCATTACAGAAAGGAAGACCAGATCGTCGCTCAGCGCGATTTACCATGTCATACCTGTAATCGCCGAGCTTCAGAAAAGTCAAAGCCTGTTACTTTTCCCCGATTCAGGCCCAAAATCGTTCAATCAACAGAGTCATTCGTCACTGTCCGCGACCGGTGAACACGGAGGACGGAAATATTCGCGATCTGGATTAAAACGTGCTGCGTTTATCTTTGCTTTCTTCGCCTTCGGCGTCACCGAAGTACCGGGGGAGGAATTTTCGTAATTTACTAATTATGCTTGGGGCGATTGAAATTACATTCGATTCGTAATCGGATTTTGAGTGTAGGGATATGGTTTTGTATGGGATTTTTTGTCCTTTCATCAATGTTTTCTACATTAAGTGATTCTGAAACATTTGGACGAAGGAGTTAGAACTTTGAGTCTATTTTTAATGAGAATCCCGCACTCTCAGCCAGACACCAGACGCAGAAAACAATAATCCACTAGCTCAAGAAAACCTGTCTTTAACGTTGATTCGATATGCCACCGGTTAAACAAAAAATCCCGCGATGAGCAAAGCTGTCGGGCAAAAGAAAGGGTGCAGGCAATAATTTCAAATCCCGAGTCACTTGTTAATCTTCTCCCATGTATTTTAATAATGTTTCAGTTTCTTACTTGATACGAAATTAAACCCCAAAACCCGATGATGACAAAACAAATCAATCACTAGGTACTAACAAAGAGATATAGATATAAATATGTACGGGTACAACCTTGTCGAGTGTGACTTGAATGTTAGTGAAACCAAGGGTGTGCTGCATTGGCCCTCGGAGCAACCACCAACTCCCTTAGAGAGACAATCCTCTGGTACACAAATGGTGAACTTCGAAACGGCCGTTTCCCTAACAACGCACGCACGCACGCAAAGTGACCCAAAATCCTCATGGATTGAATTTCGAGCCCATCCATGCCCCCGCTGTCTTAGTCCCACTGCCCAAATTAGAAACTTTACTTTATAAGTGGAGGCCAAACAAATAGGCAAGGGAATAAATAGGAAATCGGGTGATTGTGTAAGAGAATAGAAAAACACGAATCCCAAACAAGACCACTTAATCCAATCGTGAAACGTACTGCCTGCCACCGTAAGATGTACCACATCGTCCAATCATAACCTGAAACTCCACATTCAAATCGCCAGGCTCCACCAGAACATACCAGCACTTTTTTCCATCGATTATGCAAAATAAAAACGAACTCATACATACGTAGACACTTACGAATGGTAATACCTCCGCAACTCATATGGTTATTCATGGGCAATAGTGAAAAAAACGCCGTCCAAACGCAACAAAAGTAGCCACTTTCTAATTGAACCCGTGAATGGAGCTCAATTAAGGATTCCGTTCTTGTACCCGGCTTTGGCACTGCGTAAATAACGATTTTTACAATCCGCGCGCCGCTTGAAAATGACGTTTGCCGAGTCAAGAGTCGTGGACGAGGGAGTCGAACACTTTGGTATGCAAATCGCTTCGATTCCGGCGTGGCGCGGGCAACTCGCCTCATATGCGATATATTCTCGTAATTAAGGTACATATTCTCGCGTCCCGTGCCAGGTGACGCGTATTTTCTGTTTGGCTCATATAATTGATTACGGAACATCGAACTGTATCGGCCGTGACAAAGCCACCCGTGACGGAGAAGTCTTCTCTTTTTTCTTCCTCTTCTTCGTTCCCCCCACGGTTCGCGAGCTCTCTCGCAGTGCGCGAGCCTGGCTCATTCCAGCCGCATTCCAGCCACGCGACTAGCCTTGTGGTACCGCAGGTATTCGTTCGCGGGGAAGGTTTTTCGATCCCGCAAAATCGTGATTCTGTTAGTACGACAAAATATTCCCTCGTACGCAATTTTGTTTTTATCCCGCATTGATGACTTGGCCTAGGTTGTACCATTCGGACGTATTGTAATCTGTGCAGCGTCGAATTCCCACGGAATCTTGATTTCGTTCCCACGAAGTTTCTATGGGAGAAGAGAGGGAATGGGAAGAAAATAAAATTGAAACTCGTGAGGTTTCCAACGTCCCACTTGTGGGGATTTTTTTAGGATGTAGATGTTTCCGCAGGAATGTCGTAGAAATATCGCAGGAATGATGGGATGGGGTGGAAAATATAGAATCCAAATTCTGTTTTTGGGCTACCCATATTTCTCGTTATTAAATGTCGTGATTCTCATTGCCTCGTCAATTTTACGTTACATAGACAAAATACTTCGAAAAATTCGTCCCACAAGGTTTTCCCGTCATCTGGAAGGAATTTGCCCTGTCGGTTCGCCATTATTTGACTTTCGAAAGTAACAAGAGCGACGCGCTCACAGGAGTCCTAGGCAAAGCGAAGGAAGCGGAGGCGGTGGGAGCCGCACGACGGAAGAGAGAAGCAGCAAGTGGAGAAGGGTAAAAGCAGGCAAAAAAGAAATGGAAAAAACGGTGCCGGAGAGTGGCGAGCGCGAGGAAGATGCAAAAGGAGAAGAGGTGCCGCTGAGAAAAAAGACGGGGAGAAGAGTGGAGCGCAGCGCGCGACGCAGACGAGGTTCGCGGTGCGCAAGAAGAAGAGAAAGAAGGGGCAACCCTTTACCCGAGGAAGAGCGGAACGCGACACAATCACGTCCTGCACGCGCCGAGCCCGAGCCTTTTTCAGGCTCTGCTACACGAGGCGAGTTGCGAAATTAGCGGCTGGCGTTTCTGCGGCACAGAAGAAGAATTCGAGCTGGAATAACGGACTTTTTCTTTGATGAAATTGAAGATTTGTGTTCGGGACTCGGTAAAGGGCCTGGCTCGGCTTGTCGCCTTCCTGCGGGTGCATTAAGAGTAACTGTAAGATATTTGATAGCCTGAGAGGCTTCTTGCGATTCCGGAACGAAAAATGTGTAAGGAAATGATTTCAGTCTCACTATGTCTCCAAACCAACCAGTCGCATAGAAAATCGCATGTCAAATTTCGAATGGGAGAAATGTAACGGGCATTTTTCCCGTCATACGAATATGAGGCAAGGAGGATCGACACCCGAGATTCCACAGAAATAGGGTCCCGGGAAGGAGGATTCGTATTCGACGCGTCCGTGTCTCAATTAATTATAAACCTAAAATAAACGCTACAGAAAGAATTATTTTCAACAACGATTCTACGAGAAATATGCCTGGCTGTATTTTAGTAGAAAAGTTTAGGGGTTTTCTTGTGTTTTCCGTGTTTGAAAGCATTGACAGCAAAGCTAGTTTCGAAAGACTCGACATATTCCAAGGTATTGCCAAAAGCCATGAGACTCGAAGTCTTCCAGTGCGTCTTCCGATTTTGCCCTAATTTCCAGTCCACTGGACACCGTACAGACTTGAACCCCACCGAATTCCAAAAAACCGCCCATAGACACCAACGCCCTCAATAAAAAAGCCGCAACATAACGAAAACTGCAAATAGGAAATTATCCGGCAACCGCGGAATCGTGTAACTATTACTTGAGGCTCTCGATCAGCTCTCGAACCGCACGGTGGTTTGACCCTCGGGGTCCATCGCCTCGGGCAAGTCTGGGAATTCTCCCTCGAGACCGTCCGACGTCTCCATGAAACGTGCCTCGTGGAATCCCCGCATACGCTCACTCCTCTTTTCTTTTTTCTCATTTATTTCCCCCTTTACCTTTCTGCGATTCAACTTTCGAGTACGATCTAATCAAGGAAGAACGATCGCCTCGACTCCGGGGAATTCGAAAAATCCGATCCACCGGTCGATTACGCTTCTGTCACTCCCGAATCGGAGATTGATGGATAATTGTGCAAAATCGAAAATGAAATATGCGCCGTGGGAAAGGATGGATCGACGTCCGACGATTCGATCTCCCACAGGTGAATCGAATATTTCTGCCATTTATCGCCGGCCGATCGCACGGTGCGAAAGGTATAAGTTCAAGGTGGATTGGCCCGATGATTTCTTCCCTTCTCAGACGTCGATTCGCGTGTCGGAAACGCGAACGTGCGTGCAGTCGGTCTGGTAGTTGGGGGGCTAATGCGGCTACGACGCGAGTAATTACTCCTGCCGTGTTTGCTTCTCCAGAAACCTCTGATTTGCGCCAATTGGTGGGATATTTTGGGTGGAATGCATGCGGAGTCTGTTGATTGATTTGTCAACGTAGACTGGTTCTTGAAGAGCTGCTTTTTTGAAAATTTGAGTGTATTCGGGACATTTTCGACTCTTATCTGAACTTCTTGAAAGTTTTTATTTTATTCCCTCATTCTTTCGGATCACTCCTTAATCATTCAACAAAGTGCCAACCACAAAATGGATGCGGTTTTCTAAATGGAAAAAGTTCTGTTTTTACTGCAAGCGGGCTTTATCTATAAGCATGCATTGCGAAATCGCGATCCAACCGTTCGCTGCTGTTTTATAATCACCATTGAAGAGGCCAATCAAGTGCATTTACATGGCCAAGAGCAAGTCAATCATAAGTGATTCAGCGAGGTCTTTTTCTTCATTAATTCATTCGATGTGATTGCGTGAGGTAAATAGCGATAAAAAGTCACGATTATTTTATAGAGAATAGGGTGAACGTGGTGTACATTATTCACGCGCTGTGGTTTTCTCTGAGTTCGTGCTTTTATTAAATTATTGCGTGATGGTTCCATGGACGTGAAGAGATGAATAAATTGACGTTAGATCTCGGGAGCCTAAGAGACGATCGAATGATAATTATTTGCGCTTTGTGAGTAATTGAGAAAGTAATTATAGATGGGCAAATCAAAATCGTGCATGTATGATACTATAGGAGTGAAAGAAAAACGATTCGGCGAATCTTCCGGAAGTTCCAAATTCGTTATTGACACGATCGAAATTTCAGGTTAGTTTTAAAAGACGACTGAAATTTTCGCAAAAATCATTTCACATCTCGTAATACCTTAAAAAATTCACAAAAGTGGAATCAAATTTTTAAATTTACGTAAAATGAGGCCTAAATCATTTTGAAAAAATGTTGTAGACAACCATCAAGCGAGTGGTGTCAAAAAATCTCCACGTTCTTCCCAGAAGGTCCCCCAGGGCCACCATATAAGGCCCCAGCTCAGTGTCCCAAGACTCAAGTGAAGACGCAACCATTTTCGGCTATCTCGCGCACCCCTCTCCATTTGTTTATCCCAGTCCCCGAAAAGTACACAAATTCCGGGATCCGTACAAATATCTCGGCAACAAAAGGCCGCACGAACGGAATCCACGGGATGTACGTGCGCTGGAAGAGCGGCCTTCTTGCACGGTAAGCTCATCGGTATCTCCGATGCGATCGCTTTGGCACTGTTCGACGATAGCATCATCAACCCTCCGTACAGCGAACACTGAATAAGATCTTGTTACGCGATACACGAGCCAGGGGCTCGCGGTGCTCTTAGCTCCCACTCGCTAATTAAGCGCACCGCAAGATACAAGCGCGCGATTACTTTGTTTTCGAAGGACCATGCCACGTTTGGGCCAAATTAATTGGAGTCGAAGGACGAGATAGGAAAAACTCGGGATACGGTCGACGTTTCTTGCGAAACTTTTTCCCCTCCACGCCCTTGAAGTTCCATGTTGATAAAGGGTAGATTATGGATCAGGTCTGGTTCTTGACTAGGATTTTTAGGGTTTGGTGAGGTTTCGGAGAAGTTAGGGAACAGATGAAGATGTTTTCTTCAGTTTTACATGAGAAAGCTCAATTTTCAAGTCCAGAAACACTGTCTTGACTCGCCTTCCACTGATTCATACTCGACGAGTGCCAGATTTCGTAAGTCGAGGGAGAGTATCATCAGCGAAGGTGAATGGCGTGGACGGGTCTTCATCTGCCAAGGTCACTCAACCTCGAGTTCCTTCGACGTCTGTGGGAACCCGCGGCTTCTCACGTCCGCGTGCGCTATCAGTGTGACCTTCTGTGCGCGCCAGGTACAACGTACCCCGCGCTACCTTTTCCCTTTATTTCGCCATTGCTCTTATAGCAGGTTTTTTTCTGCAATTTTTGACGAAGGAAGGTAGGTTTCATGTCGAATGGCCTGGGAGAAATTGGTACCTGTCGAGTTTACGGGGGTTTTTGCTTTGGCGTCTCACTTTTTTGAGATGACCCGAATTCTTCGCAGAGTTGGATTTTAGGAAGGGTCTTCACCAGAATTTTTCGTCCAATTTGAATTGATGGTATATTGAGTCCAAATTTAATCTTATTTTTTAGAGGAACCTGGGCGTTATTTGATGGAGGATAATAATTCCGAAAGTTGGAGATCTTCAGGAATTGTTTCGCACTTTTCGATACTTTGAAGCAATTTCTAGTTATTTACAATTATTTTTCATTCACTGAAAATTATAGATGATAACATTTCAAAGAATCTAGTATTGTCAGCTATTTTTATGGTTCGAAGAAATTTTTCGTCAATTTGGCAATATTTTGAATATTTTTCGTAATCTACAAAGTCAACAATTTTGTGTTCCCATCTACAAAATTCTTCGATTCTGCCACCAACAACTTCCAAATCGACTAAACCTGCGATCTAACCTTCCCCTCCTCCAAAAACCCCATCCATCATAACCTCCAAACCTCTCCCAATCAATTACCCAACCCGCAAATTAATTACTCCCATCAAACCATCTCTTTATTGATCCACCCTCCACCGCCACATTTCGAAGCAGCAAAAAATAAAACACCTCATAAACGGCAAAACGATGATCCACAAAATCGATACCGTTTTACTTAACACGAAAGGCTTCACCTCCCCCTTAATGTACCCCGCGTTACAAGCGCAATTGGAATGATACACAGCGATAGCGGTGAAATTGAAATCGCGGATTTTTTCCTCCTTTTCTCCACCAGGCGATGGGTTATTTGGCGCGCGCGATACGCGTATCTGAGCATCGTATCAAAATGAGGCGAAGATACCAGACCCTTATGCACGGCCAATAAAAATTCAACCGTTACAACCTCGAGTGCTTTTTCGCCCGGCGTCATTTTATCGTGGCCCGGGCGAGTGGCACTAAAATTTTCGGGGCGGGTGCAATAATTTACGACGCCTTCGGTAACTATCTGTAAGTACCGACGTGGTCCGGTACTAATGCACGGGGCCAACATTTAAGCAGCCCGGGTCTTTACTACGCATAAATCTGCGGTCGCCGCGGTTTCGTCGGCTCGGGGTTTACGAGGCCGCAACTTTCTTTTAGATTCGCGATGTCTAGGAACATTCTGGATTTTTCGATGTTCCTTTTGTCGCAATTAGAATTGTCGTCGGATTTCAAGTTTCCGCAAGTGCTTGGTTGGTTGGATACCAACAGTTCTCGCTCGTACTTTATGGGCTCCAGTTGTATCGAAATATATTTCTCTTTCGTGGAGAATCTGGAATTTCCTTTGGAAGTCGACGACGCTACACTTTCGAAAGCGTGCGAGGAGCGCTCTGCGAACGCGGTGGTGTCGTAGGTAGCACAAATCGAAGGCTGACTTTAACGAGCGACAAGTACACCCGAGCACTCGTTATGGTTGGTACAACGACCTATGGAAAAGAGCGATAAATTAAAGGAGCTTATCGGCGATCGGCCGCGCGGGAGCTTGGTTCGCCGAGCATGTTGATGCGCCCGGCATCACATCACCAAGGGAGCTTTCATTATTTTATCGAGCCACTTTGCTGGTGCGGGGTTTTATTGTATTGTTCGCGGAGCACGAGAGATACTTTCGTACTGAGCTACGTGGATGTACTATGATTTTTGACACCATGTTTTATGTACTTTTTTGGATTTTGAAAGTTTGGGGTCCGGCAACATCATCAGCAACCGTCAGAACGTCAGAACGTGCCCGCATACCCCCGGTGGATTCCTCCCTTCAGTATCGTAAGAAACTCGTTCCGGCAAACTCCAGGTCAGCAAGAATTGCACGCATGATCGACTCTTGTCAGAGAAAGCAAAGATGGGGCCTTTTGTTTTTGCACGTCCATCTGATACTAGTTCTCGGCTTATCCAGTACTGGTATCGAGGCCCACGGCGAAAGCCGAGTACGCGCCGCAATACTGGTATACGTCCTCTTAGATAAGATATCTCCGAGGCGGAGACCGATTCCTCTGTCCACCTCTGTCTCGTCCGAAAGATGCAATAAATTGCTCCCGATCGCTTTTTGCCGATCGAACCTTTCCTCGAGGGTCGCGCAAAAAACCTTTGCCTCCGCAAGATTTAACGCTCCTCGTTCGAAATCCCGGCTTTTTTCGAGCGTCGTCATCTTTATAACGTCGATACTGATTTCTCTTGATTGGGGGACATCGATCTGGGGCACCGATTGCGATGAGTTCGCTTCGGCTCTGACGTTTGAAGATTTTTCAGCTTTGGATTCTTTTCGAGCTGTTTGGATGTATTTCACATCTGAAATCCGGCTGGTGATCAAAATGTAATTCTGTTTCATTCGGTGGGAAAAACCTCAAGATTCTAGATCCTTATGAGGATCTGCATTTGCTCTGAAATTAATTGTGCTGATGTGGAGTGGCTCTAACGATAAGTTTGGATATAAATAATTGTTCATTCACACGTGTAATATATATTCGCGGTGGAAATTCTGAAAAAGAGTAACTTATTTTATCTGTAATGTTCCAATAGATGAGTTTCACTAATCTGGAGAGTGTAGTTCACTGTTTTCATAACTGAATTTCCCTGTTTCGTACAACTCAGAGACTATCCTTCAGTATCCAGTGTGGGTTATACGCTCAGCCCACATAAAATTTCCGAATTCAACGACTCCCAGCCCATCCAAAAATCAAAAACCTCCACCATTCTCCAAATGCATAAACATCCACGAAAAGAAAAATCGCGAACTCTCCCGAAGAAAGCAATATGCACATTGCATTACGCGGCTACCGCGTCCGAACGTCATTAACATACGTTGCTCTCATATGCATATCGCCTCCGCGACAGCTATGTACCGCATGAAAAGACACGGTAAGCAATGCATACGCACGTACGCGAAACAATAACGCGCGGCCGCGATATACAAAGCCCCCGGGGCTGATAAAAAAATACACGTCGTTTATATTTCCTTTGACGTTGGTCCCTTATGAATCAACGACTCGCGGCCCATTTCGAACGGAAATATTCCCGCGAATAATTTATCGCTTATTGCCCCCTTTCCTCGTGAACACTTCGGAATTAAAAGTCCGAGCGCAATGCGCACCCAGGTCGTTTTCGGCCTTGGAATTACGCTGTGAGGTGATTGATACAGTTTTGATAAAATCAATGAAGAGCCCGACGGGATTCGCTCTTTGATATTTTGTTTTACTGCATATTGCTGATGGGATCTCGCGAGTCGTTCGTCTTAATGGAATGTCCTGGTATTATCTGCATTTTTGTAATGGGAATTACTTTGGGGGGAGGGGGGGGGGGGTTGGTTTTATGAGTTGTTATTTTATTTTGATTTCATCATTTGGGATCATTGAAAATTATTCAAATTTGATAGTTTTTTACGCCTTTTGTAACAACCGAAAAAATTTTATGTAGAAACTTCGAAAATTTGGGAATTTGAGGAAATAAGCAGTATTTTTTGTTTTATGTTTTCAGAATGTTTCCTATCGCTGCAGCTAGCCAACGTCCCGCTGAACGCCGGCGAAACTTCCAAGGACCATCGCTCAAGGTACGAAAATACGATAATATATAATTTAATGATATCGAGGCAGGAAATAATGTCGATGAAACTTGCTCGATAACAATTCCTGGTGCAACGTATCATTTGGAAGACACGATCGTTCGATAATCGAAGCGTAGAGGTGGAACGAATCAAAGAAGAGCAGCAGAAACAACGGCGTGACAACAGCAGCTGGCGCTGCTTTTAACGCGTTCGGCGGTGTGTGGCATTCTTGTGGCGATTTTTGCGAGTACGCGTGGTGCTTCGTTATGATTGTTCGGCTCCGCTGGAGCAAGATGCAAAAAATTACGGGACCACCGCGCTTTTTGGTCATTTTTTGGAGTTGTTTGATGAATGGTTTGTGGAATGAATGGTTCAGTTCCCGGACAGGCCATTTTCTCGACCGACTGTGTTCACGAAGAAATTATGAAATGATTGAGTAGGATTGTTTTGATGGAAAATGGAGTTTATGGGTTCGCTGTCTAGTTTTTGGTCGTGAAATGGATTTTTTCATCGTTTTTTTCTGACTGTGAAAAAAATGGGGAAAATGATAAAAAATGTCCGAATTCGAGCAACTTACAATTTCGGAAACTTGATGAATGCTAAATTCAACAAACTTGAAACTATAATTTTTTAAAATTCGCTAAAACTTGTGAATTCGCCGATTAAATTTTCTAGACTTCAGAATTCCAAAATCTCCAGAATTTGAAAAATTTCAATATCTACGAAAGGTCGATACATACGAAACTTTAATACATCTACAATTTTTTTTTGATCTTTGAAAATTCTCAGAAACCAGGAAATTTGATAATTCTTCGTGTAGAATTGAAAAATTTGTTTCATTTTTCGAAAATTCGGCAAATTTCGGAAACTTCAAATCCCAAAACATCGAAATGCTACAAAAAGCTTTATAACTTTAAACTTCGTCAAAATTTTTTTCGAAAAAATTTGAAAATTTTGGCTTTTCTGAAATTTGAAATAATTGACAATTTTCGAAATTTCATGAACTTGAACAATTCCGAAACTTTAAAGGCTCAAAACATCACAATTTTTCGAAATTCTCTGAAGCTTGAAAATTCTTCCGAATTTTCTAGACTTCCGAATTCCATACTTTCTAAAACTCGAAGATTGTCGAAATATGTACATGTGAAAAACTTTGATACATCAAAAATTTCGAAGATTCGGAGATCCAAAGTATTCAAAGCTTCAAAAAATTCGGAAACTCGAAAATTAAAAATTTAAAGCTTTCTAAATTTCGTAATTTTTCAAAATTTTCTTGAACTTGTAAAAATTCTTACTAATTGTTCAGACTTCGTAGTGACTAAATTTCCTGAACTTTTGAATTTCCTATTTCGAAAAATAGGAAATATCCAAAAATCTACAATTTTTTATGAAACTTCGCAATTTTTAGAAATTTTCAACTACTCAAAAATTCCATAATTCTTCGTGCAAAATACAAAAAAAAAAAAATACTAATTCCTCGAAAATTTCACAAATTCTCAAAACCACAAAATCCTAGATCATCAAAATTGTTTGATATCTTTAAAAACTTAAAAATGCTTCTAAATTATATCAAAACTTCAAATATTTCGGCTGTCCTGAACGTGGAAATAACCAAAAACTTCTGGAAATTCGAAAACTCCAAAAATTCCGTAACTTCACGAGCTCAAAATTTCTTCCCAAAATTCTCTAAAACTTGAATATTCTTCTAAATTTTCCAGCCTGTCAAATTCCAAAATCGCCAAAACTCGAAAATTCCCAATATATGTAAATATATACGACCAAAACAATTTTCGAAGCTGCGAAGCTATAAAACTTCGACAATCATCAAAATTCTCGAAAACTCAAAAACTTCAGAAACTTTGAAAACTCGATAATTCTTCCAAAACTCAAAAAATCCAGAACCTTCCAAATTTCCTAAGTTTCAAAGCCTTTCAATAGGGACAGGCAACTACGCAACTGTCCTTTTCTCTCTCACAAGAACAGCGTTCGGTGAAAGAAAGAGAGATGTATATCTTCAAAACTTCGATATACCCAAAAATGTATACATTCTCAGATCAAAATATACCAAACTCCAAAAAACTCAAAATCCCTAAACACTCCAAAATCCAAATTCCCCCAACAGAAAAAAAAACCCCCAATCAAATCAACCCAAACTTCTCTCAAAACCTCTTTAAAACATAATTTTCAGTTATATCATAACTCTCTCCAAAAACGACGTAAACATTCCCATGTAAAAAATTCCCATATAAAATCGCAAGTGAATGACTACGTTCCTTACGGTCAACGTCCCGCCTGGGCTCCGTAACGCGAGTGTCGTTCGCATGACCCTTTTCAGATCCGCGAGTCGCGGTTCTCATGAAACATTACACCGCTAATGCGAGTGGGAGACAAAGTTACAATACTTCCTGCGAACGAAAGTTCCACGCAAATTATATTCGTACGCGAAAATAAGCATCCCAAGGCGCCAGAGTTAATTCCACATTTTTGGGGCCCTTTGTGCAGGGCGGATGAGGCGAAATTGAATGTGGGAATGGAAACTGAGAATATCATTTATCAGTCGCGTTAACGAGTCAAAGTCCGAAGATGCGCGATAACGGGAAGATTTATGAGTGCTTCTGTTTATCACTTAATTACATTACCCCCCACTAGGCTTGACACCACGAGACGTCGGGCGATAACTGATAACGCGACTCCGACTTTATTATCAGCCGCGCCGTGAATGGAATTGCGATTACTCAGGCTCGAGTGACGTTACGCGTAATGCGTTGAATATACGGTGTCGGTCATGCAAATGTGCGTTTTCCGGTGTTGATTGGGGTTCGGGAATGAGATGTTAGATTGGATTTCGATTTGGAAATGAGGAATTTTACTTGTTATGCCACAAATTTTCGGAGTATTCTAAAATCTTAGACATTTCGAAAATATACTGGTAGAGTTGTAGAAAATGCTATTAATTTTGAAGAATTTTGATAATTTTGGAAATTTTGAGGATTTCGGTACTTCTTGGAAAATTAGATAATTTCAAAAACGTTGAAACCTTTTTTCAATTGTTGATGATTCGGACTATTTTCTTACAATTCTTCATTCATCAATTGGCTAACTGTATTATTAAATTAATAATTGAATTAAGAGGCTTTGACTAACCAATTGATCATTCGAAAAATTCCAAAATCTCAGCAAACTTCAACAAATTTGAAAAAAATATTTTCCCTTCAACTTCCCTGTATTCCTCAAAAATCTGCAAAAAACTATACCGAATTTAGAAATCGAATCAAGTTACTAAAATGGAGTACAATATAAAAACTACTGGATTCCAAAAATCCATAGAAACTACCGTCATTCAGTTTGCAATATTTCATCATGATAAATCATTACCACGAAAATTCGATAACACGAGTTTCCAACGATTAAATAAAATCGATTGGCATTGCAGAAAAAAATGAAGATATTGTTGTAAAATATTTCCTGAACAATTGTACAATGACCAGAAGTTACATTTTTGTTTCAATCTCGTTTTGTGGGCGCATAATCGAGGTATCAGATTGAATGTCGGATATCCTGCAAAAGGGTCGTCCCCGCAGGAAGCCACAGTCATTATCAGTCCCCTCGCGCATCCTCCGCGACACACTCCGATACTTTCATTCACCAGACTGGGTTCTCTCGTTGTTTCCTCAGAATGAAATTTCAGTTTCCATTTTACCCAAATTACGCATTTTCATTAAAAATGAAAAATATTCCAACAATGAAAGAACTGTCAATAATTATTGCGAGTTTTGAAAAATATTCAGAATATTATCATCCCCCCCAAAGTCACCGCCATTTTTCAGCGTTTCTTGTGCATGAATTTTTGTTTTTATTTTGATGATTTTTTTTGTCTGACGCAAAAAATGACAGGTTTCTGTGAGAAATTGATTATCCTTTTTATTCGTTTTTGGAACAAATAATTCGATTACTTCCCGAAAAATTGCGTTTTCGTGATCTTATAGAAGATAGGAGTCGTTTGATTATTAATCGATCCCGAAAAACGTGTTGTGCATTTTTGTCGCTTCGTTACGGTGTCGATTATTTTACGAGCCAATTTCGATATAATAGAGATAGATATTATCTGGATATTATCTAGATTTGAGAACTATTGAATTTTTGACTATTGTCAACATTTTAAGAATTTTGACAATTCTGAAAATTTCGACGAACTTGCAGATTTGTAATATATTTCGAAAATTTCAATCATTTTGCAATTTTCCAGAACTATTCAATTTTTGACTATTTCTAAAATTTCAAGAATTCTCAAATTATGGAAATTCCAACAATTATTTAAAATTTCGAAAATTCCGGAGAACTTGGAAAT
>JAPYZK010002353.1:0-14568 GCA_030522785.1 Platygaster equestris | reverse complement strand
TTTTGCATAATTAGGAATTTTTGGAATTTCCGAATTCGAAATTTTGAAAATTCTGATATTCAATGCATTGATATTTTAGAATTGATTTCAAAAATTCTTTAAAAATTCAAACCCAGTCGTATATAACTCCACTGTTTCAGTGGAGTTTTGGCGGAGTAACAGTGTAGTTACCCTTTTTGTACTCAATTCGCGATTTCAGTTCACAAAAATAAATGAATAACAAATAAAAATAATAAATGATATAATCATGTTATATTCACAATCTACGAATAAATAGCCCGTGATTATAAACGTATCCCACAAGGTAACATCTACGTATTCTGATGTGATACGAATATAAATGAAAATTCATTCATATTTGTCAAATTTCACTAGATTTTTCGTACTCCACCAAAACTCCACCGTAACTCCACTGCTAACTGCTACGGTGGAGTTTTGATGGAGTTTCGGTGGAGTCCGTTACGACTGGGAAAATAAGAGAATTTAATTTGGTTTTGCATAATTCAGAATTTTCGGAATTTCTGAATTAGAAATTCCGAAAATTCCTGAATGCAATGCATTGATAGTATATACACGCGAAACTGTCCAGTTGTCGAGTCATTTTTGCCCGCCGGGCCAAAATAATTCTGTACTTTCTAGGGCTTTTCCGCACTGCGCATACGCACTTGCCACTTCGCGTCATCGGTCTCAAATCGGTCACTTTTAGCATACATAAATGGGCATTAAAACTCGCTTTTGAGTGCGCGTGTTGAAAAATATTCATAATGAGTCTCTTTCTTGAATGTTGACGAGAAAGTTAACAAAAATTTCATAGTACATTATCACCCATTCGGAGTAATGCTGATTTTGCGAAACGAAGAGTTGCAATCCGAGGCGAAGCCGAGGACTGTAATCGTTTCGGTAAAATCAACTTTTGCCCGAATGGGCGGTACTGTATTTTACGCGACGAGGACCGAAAAAGATCTTTGAAGTACCACTTTCGAGGTAAGAGTCGCGTAAAAGATTGTTTCATTCTGTCAATAAAAAGGACATGTTTAGTTTCTGAGTTTGGGGATTCTCGTCATTTTTTTTTTTTTTTTTTTTTTTTGTATAGTTGCCAAAAAGTTGAAATTAAAAACTTTGATACCCGAAAATAAAGAAATTTAGGCAGTCAGGCGTTCAAAGTGGAAAAATATGAAAATTATACACCTCAAAAATGCATATAAGTGTTTGATCCAAAAATTTATTCCTATTTCTATTTAATATTTTGAATTAATTTCTTTCTAAAAATTTTATTTCTAGAATAGGGAATAATACTTTACGAAAATTTGACTGACTCAAATTTCGGAAAATCCATAGGAAATGTAGTTATTTTCATATAGATTATAACCGTACGAAATTAATCAAGTATGAAATACTCACATAAAAAGTTGAAGAAAAATTATACTTACTCTTGAACCGGAGGCATGTTAAAAAACTGGTGCTGTTGTTGCTGGTCAGGGTGTTGGTAGATCTGGTCCTGGATTTTCATATCTTCGAGCCTTTGAGGCCCGTGTTGCAGACGGGATATCCTGGGTCGTAGCTCCTCGAGGGTTATGAACTCTTGGGGCTCTTGCGCCGATTGCAGAAGTTGTCCGTAGACCCCTTGGGACATTTCCTGGGCGACCATTTCAGCAGTGGGCGAGCGGTAAGAGTCTTGAAAGAATTCGTCCAAGTCCGCGTCCCGCGTATCTTGGGGACGCCGCTGGCGTTGACTCCGAGTCAGGCAGTTCTTCTTCGCGGCTTCCACGGCCGCATCGTCAGCCGCAGTCGCTCCGCTGGTCGGTAAAACCTCGTCACCCTCGTCTGGGAACCCGACGAGCCAATTTTCAGTATCCGATTTCGAAATCGCGAAATTCTTGGATTCTTCGATTCTGATTGAAGGATTCATTTCTCTTCATATGGACGTGTTTACGAAAAATTGGGTGGCATGTCCAAGTTTATCGAATGTCCGAATTTGGATTTTGCAATTGACGAATTTTTGTGTATGTTTAAAATGTTGGTATCTATATATTTTTGGGTCGATACATTTTTTTTCGCAATATTTCATATTTTTTGGGACTGCAGAAATTCTTCGGTACTTTAATTCTCATGAGACAATTGTTTATTTCTGCATTTTTAAGGTCATAATTATTATTAAATTTGTTTATTCGCAGATGTTTTCAATAAAACAATTGCATTTTTTTATTATTTAGTTCCGCGTTTGAATATTTTTCGATTTTCAAGTTCAAATTTCGACATTCTTGGATCAAAAGTAACGAAATTCGGATTATTAGAATTGTATATTTGAAATTACGAATTCGAGGATTTTTGTTCCTTATGAATCCAATTCTTTTGGATTTTCGAATACGAATTTGAAAATTTGGATCGAAATATTTGTTAATTTATTCAAATTTTTAACTTCTACTATTATGACTTTCTGATCATTTACGTCTCTTCTGAATGAAAAATATGTTTGTTTTACACTGGATTTTCTTCATTGGTTCTCACATAAACGAGTTCTGCATAACGTAAGAGTTCCTGCATCATCGATTCAATTATCTAATCGATAGATGCAAACGGCCGAGTCTCGTCATTTGTAAAACTGTGAGGATTTACAGATAAGTCGACGGCCTGTAAATTGCATTTTCTATTTTGAAATATTTTACATTACGATTATGCAGCTCCAGGGATGACGTGAATTTGATTCGTGGAATTGAATATTTTGAATGACTGCTTAAACTCGTACTTTATTGATGAAATTACAAAATTTCTTAAAATTTGAAAATATGTCGTTTTTTGGAATTTCAAAATTTACAGCTTTTAATTCGGTGTTCAGAAGATAGTTCAAGTCATTAGCCTCGTTTTCGAAAAAGGATTTAATTATTATTGTGGCTTATCAACTTTGAAAGTTTAGAATCCACAAACCCCGAAAATTCAGGATTAAAGTTGAGGGTAATTTCAGTAAAGGATGATCTGAATATAAAGCATTGTCGAATTTTACGGAATTTCTCTAAAATTTCCCAAAAATGTTACGAACATCGTGAAAACTACTCGACATATTTAAATTTTCATTTCATCACTTTCAGTAAAAAATCACAATGTTCAATTCACAAGTCTATTCTCCGTCTCTAAATGAAATTACGTTCCCGACAGTGCATAACATAATCATGCACTCGAAGATAAATGTAAACCGCTCGCGTCTTATGCAACTTATTAAATTTTTGCAGGCATCGATGCGAAAATTATAAACAGTTTTTTCTCTATGTCTGCATTAAAAGGCACGCACTTTCATGCGCTAGCTAATTACGACCCTCGCGGTCTTCCCGATTTTTTATGACATTTCAGTCAAGTCTTTAACTCCGCGAAATTGCGACAACTCGCATGCTTTTCAAATTTTAATTGCGCAATTCTCGCTTCACCTTTTATAATGATTTCTCTACGGAAAACTGTATAAATCTTCATCTATTTTCATATTTAGATAAAGGAATAAAATTAATGTTTTTCCGTGTGCAGATTATTGACTCATCATTTATGATATCCTAATTTTTTGAGTATAATGTTTATCGAATGATACCGTCATCAATTTTTGACGTGTAAATATGATAAAAAAATATGAATGTACAGTTTCATACTCTGATCGTAAATATATATTGAAAACCATTAACAATCGTTAAAAAGTGTCGAGTTTTTAAATTACCAATGGTCTCAGCGGGTTCAATGGTTCAACCCAATTTAAAAGTCAATTCGATTCACATGGGGCACCATTAGCAATTGTAACATTTTAAAGTATTCAGCGGTTTTCAATGATATTCAATGAATTCCTCCCAGCAGGGTATTTCGTATTGAAAAAAAGGTATTTCTTTTGTACGTATTTCGTATTCGTTACCCTTGCGTTCCTGCTGAAATCACGTTGAAATCGCTTCGATTTCAACGCGGTTTCAATAAAATTTCAGCTTTATTTCTCGAAAAAACGAGACCGAAGAACATGAAATCTTTCTGGAATCGTTAATTTTACGTCCTTTTCCGCTAGATTATTCGTATAATTGATAATTTTATTCAATGCCCGCTTATTAATATTAATATCACGTTATTCGGTCTCGATTCTTCGAAAAAAAATTGGAAATCTCATTAAAATCGCGTTAAAATTGAAACTATTCCAACGCGATTTTAGCGGGAACGCAAGGGTAATCGAATGTAAAATAATGTAAGAAGTCAATGTCCCGACACTGAAATTTGTATCGTTTTTGGACTTTCATAATTCGATGCTCTTTACTTCAACGGAATCAACGACGAGTCATTGAGAACAAAACAAAATCGATAACAAATCCGATTTCATATTTTCCCGGTAAAGTTATTATTCAGAAACCAGAATTCAGCCTACCGAAAATGCCGTACATCCACCCCGAGGGTGAGGTGGCATTCTCAGGTACCCTGAAAGACCTTCGACTTCGTTTCTTCCTTTTCTTCCAAAAAATCGTCTAAAAAACGCACTATATCCTTCACTTGTTTCTCGGTTCTCCCAAGTTCACTGCACTGTGCTTCCTCACAGAGTCACGAATCCGAGCACCCCAAAAATCGGAGGCCAAAACTGAACTCGAATGAAACATTTATCCATTAATTTCGGAAAATCGAAAGGACGCAGTTTTTGAATTTAAACTATTGATGAGTTTATTCCTTGAAAAATTAAAAAGTGTAGGCAATGAGACGTTCCGTGGTTTTATAGGTCTCGGTTCAACGTGCTCGCGTAATAGCCGGCAAAACCATAGCGAGAACCTTAGCAGCCCGAGTCACGAGTGCGACTAATCGCGCGACTGACGCGAGGAAGGTCCACGTGGTCGCGTGCCGACCGCGCAGGTGGGATACAGTGTCTAAATCGCGAACAGAACGTTTGCAACAGGCTGAAGAACTCGAGGATGCGCGAGTTTTTTCTTCGCCTTTTGATTGTATCCAGCTACTGTCTTTTGTTATTCTGAACCTTATAAGATTTCAGAAAACCTAGAAAGATTTCACGAATTCCTTAGAAATTCTTCTTTTTTTGAATAATACACGTTAAACAACCTTGTGAGATTAAAGGAAATGTATGAGGTTTCACGATTTTCCCTTAAAAATCGTATCTTGTAACTTTGCAGGAAACGTATAAGGTAAAAGGTGCCTTATAAGAAATGAAGAACATTAGGTCAGAATTCGTGAAATCAGCACGAAAAAAAATGGATATGCACATTTTTTATCGAAAAGTCGAAAAAAAGATAATTTATGACCGTCATAATGCCCCAAAAAAGTTTGTAAGAAAATAGCTATCTGTTTATCTAGGAGTAAAAGTATGACGTTCAACGGTGGGGCCGATATTTTCGAAACGGGGCGAAGGCAATTGAGCGCCGAAGGCGCGATGTTGCTGGAGCCTCGTTTCGAAGATATTGGCCCCGCCATTAGACGTCATACTTTTTCTCCTTGATAAACATTTAGTTTTTTCATACCGAAACTATCTAAGCGCGTTATTTAGTACATGCGGAGCAACGCAAGTTTTTCGCGTTGTGAGTCGATGAAAACACGCGCTAAGGTTAGGTTGAGTCGTTCATGAATTATGTAACGCAATATACCAGTCACAAATATCGCCAAATGTCACCTTCGTAGCAAAATTGTCAGCTGGAAACATCGACCGTTTTTCTTCCTTTACACACATCCACCATTCTCGTTTTGACGTTTTTACCGTTGAAGGCCCTTTTTGCTTATTTTTGCCATTAATACGTGCCCTCTTAAAGTGTTTTTTTATATCTCACACATTACTACGCGCGTTTTAGTTGTTGCGTACCGTTACCCTAAAGACTACGTTTCGAACGATGTACACATTGCGCGTGAAAATCGTGTGTTTAAGTGCACCTCATACTTAAACACATGTGTTTAGGTATGAGGTGCCCCAACATTATATACTCGGTCGTCTCGGGCGGTGTCATGGCGGCGACTCATCGATTCGGAGCGTAGTCTTTAGGGTAACGGTACGCAAACAACAAAAACGCTCATTAAATATGTTATATACAAAAAATACAGTTCGTATCAAGGTGCAGACTCACGTTTTCACTTGTGCGATTTGCTCACTCTCTTCGCTCGTGAGCAAAAATTGCACTCGTGAAAACGTTCGTTTCTGCCCCTTTATACGAAATATACTATTACGCGTTGCCTAATGCACCGTTCACAATGCGAAATTTTTGGTTGCTGTGCATGTGGTGAATAAAACGCTTTAGATGGTTGAGGTATAAAAAAAATTTTTCTACCAAGTTATTGTAAAATGAAAATTTTGGTAACTTGATAAAGAAAGTCGTTTGGCTTACGAACAAATTAACCGATTTGGCTGAAACTTGGTAATAACAAAGGGAAGAGACTAAATTTCAATAAATTATCGAAAATTTTTCTGACAATTGATTTTCACATGATTGTTTAACAAACTGTCGATGGACAATTGATTTTTTCATGTGTTCTGGGGCTATTAAAAATCTGAAAAAAATGTCAATTCACGACTAAAGCCGGAGAATTCAAAATCCGTTTGAAAAAGTTAGGAGTCGCAATTATTTCGGAAGTTATAATAAAAAGAAAGCCGCGCGGCGTGCTCCAACCGGCGTGGCACGCTCTTGAAGGTGGATAAAGCACGCCGCGCGGCTTTCTTTTTATTATAACTTCCGAAATATTAGCGACGCCATACTCTTTCAAACGGATTCCATATTTTGAGGCTTTAATTGTAAATTGACATTTTTTTCAGATTTTCAGTAGCCCCAGAACACATTAAAAAATCAATTGTTCATCAACAATTTGTTAAAAAATCACGTGAAAATCTACTTTCAGAAAATTTTTCGATGATTTATTTAAATTTAGTCTATTCCCTTTGTTATTACCAAGTTTCAGCCAAATTGGTTAATTTGTTCGTAAGCCAAACAACTTTTTTTATAAAGTTACCGAAATTTTCATTTTACAATAACTTTGTTAAAAAAAATGTTTTTCTGACAAATTTTTTTGGGGATTTCACAAATTCATAGGTTATCGTTTTTTAGACTTTTCGATAAAAAATGAGCATAGTTATTTTTTTTCGTCCTGATTTCACGAATTTTGACCCCATTGTGAGGAATTTGTGAAATCTTATAAGGTTTTTGGGAATCTATTAACGTTCAGAGTAGGAAAAATCGACTTAATTAAATGCTATGTAGAAATTAACATCCTCCAATAAAAGCAAATTTGCCTGACGACGGTCATTTATCAAAGAATATTCGATCGCGATTTTTTACTGTGTCAAAAAGTGCTCATTGCAAGTCACCGTAGAAGCCTTCGTTAACGTATCAGACTTTTTAAAAATCTAATACTTCTGACGATGAATCATATTGTTTGAAAAATACGTGAGGTGAATCAATGCAAAAGTTAATATGAAATTCTCGTTATCATCAAATGAATATATTATGTATATATATATAGTAATATATTTGTATCAGTTTCAAATTTTTGGAGCTATGTACGTAAGAACGCGTTTCTTTCGAGAGACTTCAGCCACTCGTATTTTATAGAAAAGAGCTTCTTATGAGAAAAGTTTGTGATATGAGTTCATAAAATGGACAAGTTGGGGAAAAAATGGTCGAATTTATTCCATCTTTACTTGAGGGGTCGAACAAATATTGGGAAATGATCGTTTTTTAGAAATTGGCCAATGTGGAATAGATTTAATTTGACTTAAATTTTTTTTGAATTTTTTGTTCACGTGTACGAATTGTCGAATCTTTGAATTTTTCGATCCACAAAATTTCAGTCTTCGAGAATTTTATAAACTTTCGAATTTTTAATGTATCAAATTTTCAATATGTTATATTTTGATTAGGCAAAATTTTCGAGTCAAAATCATCCATTTTTCGGATTGAACGTTCGGTAATTTTCCGATATTCTAATGAATTCTGATGATTACAATGCAATGAGGTTTTTGATTATAACACCTGTCAAATCTTCACCGAACAAAAAACAAAACATTTTGCATAATGAATTAACAAGGAAATTGTTGATTACGCAACAATAATGAAGCGTGTAATGAAGCACTGTCCTATGTAGCTCCCGTTTTTGTCTAATTACAAGTAATCGCGGCTTAACCCTCGTTTGCAGCGTATGCATATCGACAAACTGCCCTTGCTCGTTAATAATCAAATCCTTTTTTTTATTTTATCGATATTCAATGGGATTAAACGTTATCCGATTTGTCTTTGTCTATGGACACCGCCCATTATTTACCACTCTCCAAAAATGTCATTCTTCCCTTTTCACGAAAAATCTCATCGTCCTTCCCCAACAAATTTGATCTTGTGCCCCGATTTGAATTTGCATGTCACGAAACAGGGTTCAATATACACGTGATCGCCGAAACGTGGCAGCGATTTGTTTCCTATAGCATTTCCTCACGAGGTAAAATTATTGATGACAAGTTATGTAAAAATTTTTTTGATCAACTTAATGGAAATAGAAGATAATTTTTTTATTTTTAGTGTTTCCTTCCTTAAAATCCTGTTTGCTTCATTTGATTGAAGGGACCTGAAAAGAAATATCAGGAATTAGTTTTGTCATGTTTGAAATTATCTGAATTTTAATTATTAAAAACTTCAAAGTCAAAAATTTCCTCAAAAATTGTAGCTTTTCCAAAGCGTTTTTCCTTTTTAACTCAGGCTTCCCTAAACTGAAATTACTCTAATCTGATTAGAATAAAAAAGCGCCCTCCGAAAGCAAAAAAAACATCCAAAAATCTCGAGTTTCCTCAATCATTGATTCCAGCTATTCAGGTGTCTCATAATTAGCATCTGGTGATCGAACAAATCACGGCTCGCTCAGACGTGAATAAAGGGAAACAACGATTTTTTTCATGCTCGGAAACACCGCACGACTGAGTAGTTCCAGCATGCAATTTTCACTAATTAATTTTTCAGCTGATCAGATGAAAGAAAGTATCTTTGGAATTGATTGAGTTCTATTGTTTGGGTCGGGGGGGAGGGAGGTGTAGCTTTATTTATTAGACATGAATAATAATGTGCTCGTTCATACAATTACGTCATCGGTTCTGCAAATGACGCGCGTCGCTTGTATCTGGCACGTTACACCCCATCGTTTCTGGGTTTGTTCGTGATCGATTTATGCGGCATATGATTTCGTGGGTGAAGGTGCAGAAAACAATTTTCCATCAGATTTGTACATAGAAAACAGTAGATTTCGCAACTAGTGTAATAATAATTTTCAAACGAATGTAGAATTCTCAGAGGCTAATTTCGAAAACTTCAAATTCGTTGAAAAATTATGTATTCCACTACAGCTGAACGTCGATCGAGTAAACTTCGATAGAGTGCTGTCTAATCTCCCGTGAAGATCTCGGCAGCGATAAGGCTCCGAGTTTCACAGTACGGAGCGAATTACAGAAGCCTGGAAAGTCATTAATGTTATGTCATTTTTGGGTTTGGGTCCTCGAGGTTTCTACCTGATGGTGTTTCTACCCGTCTTTTCGCTACTTCGATCGAGTATAATGTTTACTCAAGACCCCCGAGCCGAGCACTCGATCGACGTTCAGCTGTACTTGCGAACTTTATGTTCTTCTATAGCGTTTGAAAAAGGGCAAGAATATTGGAAAAGCGCATTTTTTCCAGGTCATTTGAAAAATGTATTCATGCATTGATGAATTTAAGTGCGCATATACAATACATAACAATGTATATTCAAACGATTCGTATTAATTTCGATCAATTATGATTATGGAAATTTCCTCATTGTCAGTTTGTAACAGAGAATCGTTTTATCTTTGTTACTTTGTTTTTCAGCAAAAAAACATGAAAAAAACAGATTAATAAAAAGGAGTCGAGTTATTGTAATATGACGCAGATAGCAGGTGACAGTGTACAAAAGGAGGATTTACGAGCATTATCCGGGAGCTGGGAAATCAATTGTCGGCACCTGTATACGCTTTTAACAGGGGCTTCAAGGGATCCATTTTTTTCAAGGGGAAAAAGATTCCGTAAATTTCCCAATTTTCACGTAGTTTTTGCACCATTGAAAGTGTCATCTCTCATATTATCTACATGTTTCCAATATTTGTGTCCTTACTTCATGGATTTTATTACGAAAACCTAATTCGTGTGAAATGTTCCATTACAATAATTCGTAATCCAATAAATACACAAAGTAATTCATCGTAAAAACGATTGAACGATAAGGATTCCGGTGCAATTAGATCTGGTTTTTAACTCAAGTCAAAACATCTGCTTACAACGAAAAACTTTCACGGATCCGAAATGACGAATTTGAAGTCGAAAAATACGATTATAATTAGACATCAGAGTTGTGCGAGAAAAATTTGTCCTCGTAATTTTTACGTCAGTCATTGATAAACAATATTCACTTTCGTTCGATGCAATAGGTTTCATCAGTTTAATCAGTTAGTTTGAATATATAATTAAACTCGTTAGACGTTAGAAGGTAGGGAAATTATGACCTAATTTCCGAGTTAAAATTGAAGTGAAACTTGTACTTAGAACTTACTACCATATTTGTTATTGAAAAATTTATCTAAACAACAAATAAAGTAGAATCGAAAATTTTTCGTGAAAATCCCTTATTCTTGTTCACTTAATCATATTTTTCATCAAGTTTTTGACTCCATAATTGAAGAACTTTGAAAACTAATCTCGAAAGTCCGTAGTTGTGTGTTTACGTAAAATATTACAAAATCAGGTTTTACTATAGATTGATTTTTTCCCACGTCGATATATATGTACGCCTTTGGAAAAGTAATAAAAAAAGAGCAATTATCAGCATTCTAAACTTTTCGGCCAAATCTGTCATTTTTTCCTTTTCGCCTTGTTCATATGATAGTTTTTGAAAAACCAAATTATTGCAATTACACAAGACCGAGTTTTCTTAACAATGAAAAGACAAGTTAGTCAGACAAAAGCAAGGATATTGTCATGTACAGTGGCATATGTTATCATTATGCAATCTGTGATCGGGGCAATGCAAATGCACTTTGTATACTTACAACTGTACCGAGTTGGTAATTGGTTCACTTATTCGCGCGCGCGTCACGACTTACGTAATAGGTTTCGCGTTGCTGGCTTTCAGGCTAAAGTTCCCTAGATTTCCCAGACCAGTAAAATGATTTTCGTCAAGATAACTCGAAAAAGTAGTACCAGTCAAAGAATCAGACTTTACATTGTTGCTCAAAAAAAGTAACGGGTGATATTAAACATATAAGTAACCGTTTGTTACCTTAAAAATTCAGAAACTGGAAGTTCCATTCATGAATCGACAAATTCTATGAAAATCGAACACAATTTTCGAAATGAAATTTAAGTTTGAAAATTCTTAAATTAGAATTACCTAATTCGAAGCATTTCAATTTATTTTATTTTAGTTTGCCATTTAAATTTGAGATGCGAGAGACTCATAATTACTCAAAATCTACGATAGAAAATTTGATACTTGCAATCCCAAAAATCGAATTCCAATGTTGTGATATAAGTATCTCGCATTCAAGAAATTCTGAGTCAAGTATTTCAGAATGATGTTTCAAGTCTGTCAAACACCCCCACACAAGTCCTCTAAGTACAGTATACTCTTGATATAAGTGTTCAAAATGTAGCCAACTTCCGATGAAAGTAATTGAAATAAAACGATAGATTCGTTTGTCGTCTTTTATCAGTTCTTTCAGAAGATGACTACATACGCGTAATCGATATTTTATCATAATCGCATACTGTCGGCGAAGAATCACCCAAGAAGTATTGCATTATTATTGCCGTGAAGTCATTGTCAAGGTGAAGGTCGCATCTCCGATACGAACTCGATCGTACGCATTTCAAGTATGAATATGCAAGCGTTTTATGTGCTACGTATGGTCCGCGTATTATGTAACTGTCAAGAAATCACCCGGTAATGCACTTTTTACGATTTCTTTTTGTTTCGTATTTACAACGATACTTTGCGTATTAATAATTTATTGAAAACAACAAATATATATATTTTTTAGCGAAGAATTTCACCTAACGTGCTTTTTGTTTTAGAAGTCCCTGAATTGTTCAGATTTTCCACAATCATTAATTGCAACAACATTACGTATTCTCATATCTTTTGAAGTAAAAAAAAATGACCGTATGAAAATTACATTGTAAGAATCGTGAATCTTACAGGAATTCGAAAATCTTTCAAGATTTCGTAAAATAAAAGTTACTAGGAGGATGAATAGGTGAATAAAGAAATGATGAAAATAGCGTCCTTTTAGAGCAAAATTCGTCGAAAGGTACATAAGAGAAATGGCAAAAGTTGATGAATGGGGCCGGGGCAGAGTTCCGGGGCGAGGTTGGCTCGCCGTTTGTGGGAACTTGACCGGCATAAAGTGCCTCGGACTCGACAAAACACGTTGCGCTCGTGTCGAGTGCGCTTAAATGAAAGCCGTATTGCGCAATACTTTAAGTATTCATGAGCCTCGGTTTGTAAAACGCGCTGTTTACTGGCCGATAAGAAGCGTCTAACCTTCCGCGGGGTTCACGGTATACAAAACGTATAAAAAAGCCTAACGCCTTCAGAATATTGTTATTCGTGTCTTGAATTCGCGATCATTGCGAAACGCAATCATTTAAAAAATTTTCCTTGTAGTTCGGAACCTTACAAAATTCTTAAAAACCTTATAAGATTTCGTAAATTACTGTAAGGTTCTTCATTTCTTATAGAGCACCTTTTACAATCATGATAAATTTCTACATTTATGAATAAAATTTTCCGAACTGAATGAAAAAATATTGGGTACTCGAAAATTCTTCGCAATATTGAAATATTTTTAAAAATTGTTCAGAATATCCACAAATTTTTACTTTCAAAAATGAGCAAGAGAGCTGATTGAGAAACGGTTAGGTTAGGAAATACAGTATTCAATTCACCAAAAACCTCCCTCTGAAATAAAATTCAAAACGGGCCACTAATAAAACCAAGGGGTGATTCACTCTGAGAGTCAACTGGGGAATCAAATTGGGAGTCATGATTCCCATGACCCCCATTGACTCCCATTATGGGAGTCACGGACAGGACAGTCCCGAGGTTTTGCGGGGCCTGAGGCAAAGATTTTAGCCGGGGTTCCTCAATTAAATGCTGCTATGAATAACACTATACAACAAAATTTGAGTCATTTTCTCGGGCAGGGAATTGAATAGCCGAAAAGGGTAGTAAATGACCCCTGGAACATATTCTCAAAAGGATTTCGTCTGATTGGCTCTAGTTTTTTCGCAATTGGTTAATTAAGTTTTTTAAAAATTGAAAATGTAACTGCGAGAGTTTTCGTCTGTTTTTTTTTTAAATAAAAAAAGACGTGTAATGTTTTCGGAGTTCAGAAATCGGTTTTTGCAATAAAATTGGTCAAAAAACGAATATTTACTTATGCTACAATTTCTATAAAATGACTTGTCATTTGTCAAATTACACTCTTCACCCTGCTTGGACCATCTGAAGCGCAGGTATAACTTCGAGTGTTCAAGTTCGGCACTAATTGGCATAATTTATGCATGCTTTCTATCACCTTTTAAATAGACCATTTTTAATGTACTAGATTCGACAGTATTATTCCATTTCGTGCTTATCAATGGACTGAGGGCAATTTTCAATTATAATTTTTTGAGGTTGCGTAATATGATCAAAATTAAGGAACTAGAATTAATTATTGAAATAAATACATACATCATCAATGAAGTATATGATAGTAGTTCTGAAGACAGTAAACCTAATGAAAACCCCAAGAAAAGGCGTCGCTCTTAATACATTGTTGATAAGGAATTGTAATTACATAGTGTCTAAGTTGTGACATACAGTAGAAACGGTCTTTCAAAAAGTGATAGGAAGTACGCATAATAGTATATTATGTTCCAAAGGGCAAAAAGTTTTTTGCACTGAGGTGTATAAATTATGCTAAGTGCCGAACTCGACCACTAGACGAAGCTACCTGCCTCAGGCCAGTTACTATAGATACATAAAGACGAGGCACGCCCGTGTTAAATGGGGGACAAGAAATCTGGGGCTAGCCCGGCTAACTAGCCGGGTGTATCCATATTCCATTTCCTCTCAAATTCTTTCCTCCCGAATTTTTCCCCCAGCGTCGATGACGCTGCTGCCCCCGCGCGGCGCCCTGTGGAAACTTGGCGCGCACACGTTTTTCAAAACCGAGGTACCAGGGCCTGGTACCTCGGTACCCTCGGTACGCTCGGTACCCTCATTTCAACGGCTAACTCTGGAAGGATTTGTGGCCACCTGTCCGCGCCCACCACACAAGATACTTCTCCTGGTTCTAGTTCTTCATGCTCACTACTTCACTCGGATTGAGTCACTGATCTGTAAAATACACTGGATAGCTGATAGGATAGGTGGGGATGTCCCCAATTGGACGTCGCCATTACATGTATATATAGATATTCAATACAACGTTCTTGGTCGGCCATTTGTAGGTATTCGGACAGGACATATGTGCGATAGAGCAGCGCGAAATTCAAAATCAGCCCTGCTTTAGCACGCGTGTCCTGTCCCAATACCTAC